>PVJI01010994.1:0-58033 GCA_004026765.1 Micronycteris hirsuta | reverse complement strand
GGGAAGGGTGTCAGCAAGGTAGCAGTTTCCTGTGAGGTAATTCAATAATTCAATTTCCCCTCAAAGAACCCTTTTCTCAAGAGCATGATTTCACGCTGGCCCTCACGGGAGTGTCTTCCCACGGAGCAAGCTCAGACATGGGAATTCTCTTCCCGGGACCCACGGTCACGCAGATGAGTGGGATTCCTGTCACAGTTTTCTATATACAATATCATGTTATCTGCCAATAATAGCAGTTTTAATTTCTCTTTCCCAATTTGAATGCCATTTATTTATTCTTCTTATTTGATTGCTGTGGCTATGACTTTCAGTACTATGTTAAATAAGAGTGATGACAGTAGTTATCTCTGTTTTGTTCCTGATCTTATGTGAAATGCATTTAGTTTCTGCCCACTGAGTTTGATGTTGGCTGTGGGTTTTTCATATATGGCCTTTATTAAATTGAGGTATAATCCCTCTATTCCCACTTTGCTGAAGTGTTTATCATAAATGGGTGTAGGATTTTATCAAATACTTTTTATGTATCTATTTACATGATCATGTGATTTTTATCCTTCATTTTGTTTGTGTTATGTCACATTTATTGTTTTGCCAAATTTGTACCAATACTGCACTCCTGGTATAAATCCCACCTGATCATGCTCTATGATCTATTTAATGTATTGCTAGATTCCATTTGCTAATATAGTTGAAGATTTTAACATTTGAGTTCATCAGGGATAATGATCTATAATTTTCTTTCTTTGTAGTGTCTTTATTTGGTTTTGGAATAAGGATAATGCTGACTTCATAAAAAGAGCTTGGGAGCCTTTCTTCTTCTTGAATTTTTGGAATAGTTTAAGAAAAATAGGTCTTATTTTTTTATTGAATGTTTGGTAAAATTCACCTGTGAAGCTTCAGGTCCAGAACTTTTGTTTGCTGGGAGTTTTTTGTTTGTTTGTTTGTTTTGATTTCATTAGCTATAATTGGTCTATTTAAGTTGTCTGATTTTTCCTGATTCCAGTTTAAAAGTTTGTGTGTTTCTAGGAATTTATTCATTTTACCCAGGTTGTCTAATTGTTGTTATATAGTTTTACAATCCTTTGTATTTCTGTGGTGGCAGTTGTTACTTCTCTTTCATTTCTGATTTTATTTAGTTGGGTTTCCTCTCTATTTATCTTGATGAGTCTGGTTAAATGTTCATCAATCTTGTTTATCTTTTCAAAAAACTAGCTCTTGGTTTCATTGATCTCTTGTATTATTTTATGAGGTCTGTCCAGAAGGTATCCAGTCATGTAATATGAAAAATAGAGACATTTATTGAAGAAGATACAAGATACAGGAAACATTGTGTGTAGGATGACACCTTAGTCCCCTTCAAAGTAGGCACCTTGGGACCTCACACAGTCTCCCAATCGCCATCAGCTGCCCCATCATATTTTCTTGAATCTCATCAGTGGTTTGCAATCTTTCCCGTTTCAAAGGTGATTTAATTTTGGGAAAAGCCAGAAGTAACAGGATGCCAAATCTGGGCTGTAGTGGGCCTGAATCACCTGGGTGATTTGATGTTTTGCCAAAAAGCTCCCTATGAGATGTGATGCGTGAGTGGGTGCATTATTATGATGAAGCTGCCAATCAGTAGTTGCCCATAGATGTGGCCTTCTGAATAATCATCTGAATAATTTCTGTGGAGGAATGTTCAAGCTCTATGCAAAATTTGTTGCACATTCGTTGCTCTACTTGCTTAGTCTTTTTGAATGCCATGGCCACAAAGTATATATGCTCACTCAATGATGTCTACTGCTCCCACTGACTAGTACAGTGAAGTCATTGTTGTTCACACATGTGCATTCCAGTCCACTCTTCATGGCTTCCAGATTACATTGATGTTTATTGATGTCATGCAAGCATTCTTGTTATATTAACAATGGCTGGACTTTTTTGAACAGACCTTGTATAGTGTGTATATCATTTATTTCCACTCTAACCTTTATTATTTCTTTCCTACTACTCTCTCTGGACTTTGCTGTTTGTTTTTCCTAGTTCTTTTAGGTGTATAGTTAGATTGTTTGCTTGAGATTTGTCTTCCTTCTTGAGGTAAGACTATATTGCTATAAACTTCCCTGTCAAGACTGCTTTTTTTATGATCCATAAAATTTGGGCTGTATATCATTTTGATTTGTCTCCAGGCAACTTTTGATTTCTTTCTTGTTCTTGTTATTAACCCATTCCTTGTTTAATAACATGTTATTTAGCCTCCATGTGTTTGAATTTTTTTAGGTCTTTTATTGTAGTTGATTTATAGTTTCATAACATTGTGGTCAGAGAATATGCTTGATAATAATTCAATCTTCTGGAATTGGTTGACTTATTTTGTTTCCTAATACATGGTCTATCTTTGAGACTATTCCATGTGCACTTTAGAAGAATGTATATTCTTCTATTTTGGGATGAAATGTTCTATAAATATCAATTAAATTTATGTGATCTAGTGTGTCATTTAAGATCTCTGTTGCCTTTTTTATTTTTGTCCTAGAAGATCTATCCATTGACATCAGTGGGGTGCTAATATCTCCTACTATGGCTGTATTTCTCTCAATCTCTTCCTTAATGTCCACCAATAATTTTTAAGATATATATTTAGGTACTAATTTGTTCGGTGCATATCTGTTTAAATGGGCTATATTCTCTTGCTGGAGCGATCCTTTTAGTATTAGGTAGTGACTTTGTCTGCTGCTATGGCCTTTGTTTTGAAATCTATTTTGTCTGATATAAGTATTGCTACTCCAGCTTTTGTTGTTTGTTTCCATATACATGGAACATTTTTTCCATCCCTTTACTTTTTGTCTGTGTGTATCTGTAGTTCTGAGGCAGGTCTCTTGTAAGCAGCATATACATGGGTCATTTTTAAAGATTTTTATTTATTTTATTTTATTTTTTTTTAGAGAGAGGGTAAGGGCGGGAGACAGAGAGGGAGAGAAACAGCAATGTATGGTTGCCTCTCACATGGTCCTCACTGGGGACCTGGCCCACAACCCAGGCATGTGCCCTGACTGGGAATCGAACCGGGACCCTCTGGTTCCCAGCCCGCGCTCAGTCCACTGAGCTACATCAGCCAGGGCTACATGGGTCATTTTTAAAAATCCATTCAGTTATCTATGTCTTTTTATTGGAGCATTTAATGCATTTACATTTAAAATTATTATTGATAGGTACTTACTCATTGCCATTTTATTCTTTACACTTATGTTCCTCTTTTTTTTCTATTTCTGCTTCTTAAAACAAGCTCTTTAACATTTTTTGCAATGCTGGTTTGGTGTTAATGAATTCCCTTGGATTTTTTTTTTTTTTCTGTGAAACACTTTATTTTGCCTTTTAAATGATAAACTTGATGGATAGATAAACTTGATGGATAAAGTATTCTTGGTTGTAGGTCATTGTTTTTCATCATTTTGAATATGTCATGCTAATCCCTTCTGTCCTAAACTGTTTCTGTTAAGAAATCAGCTGAAAGCTTTATGAGAACTCCCTTGTAGGTAATTTCCTCTTGCTGCTTTTATGATTCTCTCTTTGTCTTTAGCATTTGCCATTTTAATTATGATGTATTGGTGTTATCTTTTTGGGCACATCTTGATTGGGACTCTCTGTGCTACCGGAAATCATGTGACTTTTTTCCTTCACTAGGTTAGGGAAGTTTTCAGCCATTTTTTTTTCCCCAAATGGGTTCTCTATCTCTTTCTCACTCTCTTCTTCTGGTACCCCTATGATGTGGATGTTGTTAAACTTAATGTTGTCCCAGAGGTCCTTTAGACTTTCCTCATTTTTTAAAATTCTCTTTTCTTTTTGATATTCTGCTTGGGTGCTTACTGTTATCTTGTTCTCTAAATTACTGTTTTGATCTTCTGCTTCATTTAACCTGCTGTTGATTCTTTCTAGAGTATTCTTCATTTCAGATATGGTATTATTCATTTCTAATTTTTTTTTTGTGGTTTCTCTGTCCTTTTTAATGTTTACTATCTCTTTTTTTTTTAAGTTCTCACTGAGATCATCCATTCTTCCCCTAAGGTTCTTCAGCATCCTTATACCACTGCATCTGGTATCTTGGTTGTTTCATTCCATTTAATTTTTTTTTTCTGGGGATTTCTCTTATTCTTTATCTGGGGGATATGTCTTAAATCCCCATTTTGTCTTTGTTCATTAAGTAAACTGCTATGATTCCCAAACTTATTATGATACCTTTATGATTTAAGTGTTTTGTTGAGATTAGTAGCGCTATCTTCTAGATCACCTGAGCTCAACTCTTCAGGAACGCTTCTTGGGGGTTATGTGCACCCTCCTGTTGTAGTTTCTTGAAAGCTGTTTATCTTTTCCTGATTAGAGTTAACCCTTCCAGCTGGAAGACTATAAGGATAAATCTTGATCACCATGTATTAGTCATAGTGTAGGGGCTGCCCCCTGAGGCAGGGTTGTTCTCAGCAGGGTTTGGAACCTTCTGGAATCCTCTTCGGTGTGCCACTTGTGTGGCTTCTTTGGTCAATCTCTGGTGTGATCTGAAGCCCTCCACTCGTTGTGCTGGTTTGTTGGTTGTGTGTCCACTTGGTGGATTCAGGTACAGGTTGATGTCAGACGTTGTGTTTAATCAGCTCTGGGCTACCTGTCTGAAGCTACAACACTATCCACTATTTGTGGCTGCAGTCACTGGGCCTGGAAGTGAATGGGAGGGGCCAACCTGCACACAAGGTTTGGCTTCCTCCAACTTAGAGTTGGGGGCATACCTATAAAAGGCTCAAAGTTCCATGACATCTGCCTCTACCTATAATCTACTTTGCTTCCCCCAGGGGTTGCCTATTCTTTCTTCAGAGCCTCCTAAAGAAAGACTGTTGGGTAGGTTCAGGCTGACAGCAACACACAGACCCACTCACAGGTCCAGAGCTCCATAGGGCATGGCTACTGGTGTTGGGAAAATAGGGCTAGTGGTTACCTTACTTAGGTGTCATGCAGCCAAGATCTCAATGAGGGGACAGTGACTCTGACCCCAGAGCCAATCCACTCAGGCTTTGCCAGAGTCTTCAACTCAAGCTCTTTCAGGAGGAACACACCACAGGTTCAGGTTGGGTGCAACCCGCTGTCTCCTTTGCAGAAGGAAGCTCAACAGCATGGAGACACTGGGGCTCAGGAGGGCAGATCAAAAGAGTCTCCCATTGGAGTTGGTGTCAGCCAAACCTGCAGGAGAGAGCCAAGCACTTTTTCCTAGTCCCAGACAATAACTTCTGAGAGAGACACATTCCGTATATACCAGCTTCAAGCAGCATACACAAACCCTGGGGAACCAATCTCAGTAGGGTGGGGCCACCGGGACTTGGGAGGGTGGATCCAAACAATATCTTATTGGGGGATATTGCCAGGAAGCCTGTAGGAGGTGGGAAGGCACTTCTTCCCCTTCCCAAATAGCATGGGCTGAGCTTGCAGAGGAGATAGGAGTGGCCATCCCATGATGTAACCACACAACCCAGAACCTGCTCATCTGATCCTGATAAAATTCTCCCCAGGAGACTCTCCAAAAGTCCCAACTTCTATGACACTCTGATCCCCCTGAGTGAATGAACTCTGCAGGGCAGGGCCACAGAGTGGCAGGGCAGGCCCAGCGATTCAACAAGTGGAAGGGGCATGCTGGCTGTGCACTTGGGCTAGGAAAGAATCAATCCCTTTCCAAAGCTGCACAGATCAATCACTGACTGACACTCCCCCAAGAGCTTCTCCCAAAAAAATAGCACCCTCAAAATCTCTTCTGGGTGTAGCCAGCAGACCCCTCTGCAGGACCTGTGCATGGCAGAGTGGTATAGCCAGTAGCTGGGAGACCCGGTGGTACAATCCCCAGGTTGTTGCTATAACAACGGATTCCTTAACCCTGGCCAGGTGGCAACTGGGTCTCTAGCAGACGCTCTTCTCTCCCTGGCAGACAGGATGCCCACTGATTTTCACCACCTACTGTTATGTGGGCCCCTCTCTTCCCATCTCTGTAGCTCTGGTCTGAGGACCCCTGCATGGCATTTAGACCTTTCATTCCTGAGGGGAGGGAATTTTGCAGCCAAGATATTGATCAGCTTCTCAGCTTCTCCATATAGGTGCAGGGGTCTGCCCTTTCTGTGTCTCCATCCTTCTTACCAGTCTCTACGTGGCTTCTTCGGCAAATCTTTAGTTATAATATTTCTGTTCAGCTAGCCTTCAGTAGGTTATTCAGGTTGATTATTCTATAATTTAGCTGTAAATCCACTTTGATGCTGCAAGCAGTAAATGTAGTTTCTACCTACTCTAACCCATCTTAGAATCCCGAAACTTTTGATAATGGGATGAAAATACAGATATTCTCTCCGGAAAAACTTAGACACATGTGGGTGGGCATGCACACACACACACAGGGAGCTTGTTATTAGTTCAAGAAGTTAAAGGTCCACTAAAGACTATGTTTAAATTCACCTTGAGTCTTAAGCACCAAGTCAAAGACCTTGAATTTTTTGTCTCAACAAATATTTGATTGACAGAGTAAGAGAGTATCAGCGGCTATTAGTGCTGATACGTTCTCAGAGCCTAGTTACCAATGAAATAATACCCATCAAAAAGATTTAAATAGATATTGCCAAGGCCCAAAGTTGTTTAATGTGATAGATAATACAGAAAACCTTGCTTTAATGTGTAAGTGGGTATTGGCAGAGAAAATATGAAATAAAAGTGTGTTAAATTATACAAATAGTAAAACCAACAAAATAAGTAAAAGAAGAGAAAGTAGAAAGGTAAGGAATTTAAAGTATAAATGTACACAAAAATGAAAGCCACTGGATATACTTAAAACATTATATTAGATACATAATGTCCATATTAATTGTCCCAATGTAATATGCCTAAAGTACCCGTATTCTGTGTAGTTCTTAAGGTATAACTAAGATTATGGTTTAGCAAACTCAAATAATCAGAAAACAAGATTATGGGATAAATTCAAAGTAAAAAAATAATTTCTGGTGTTGAAATAACAGAAAAGCAATATCAACATTTATATAACCTATGAAAAACTGTGAAAAGATAAAACTTAGATAATTAGACTCTGTGATGATAAAGATGCCAGAAGAGGATAGTAAATCCTAATGTCCGTGTCATCTGTTGTACCACTGACAGAGTTCCCCAAAGCTATTCTCAGATTTGAAAATTAAACTTACTTCAAATAGTCTATCAATTGTGTAAAACTGTAAGACAGATTAATAGATTCTGTATGGTTACCTAATGATTTAAAGTCACATTGACCATAGAAACATAGAATGCTAAGTAAGGAGGAATTTGAGAGATTTTTATGTTGAGATGGGTGAACAGCGTCGTTCTATTTCAGGACCTTAAGCAACCTCCCTGACTAGACAGTTATCTTGAATAAACTATAATTTTAACCTCAAGGGAATCTAGACAAAAGAAACCGACTAGATTAAAACAAATACATTTACTAATGAAGATGTTAACTATTTATGATATGCACTATATATCTGATATAAAGGTCCGAAAACTGAAGTACTTCTGAAAACTACAGTTACATTTTCTCAACATTGTAGCTTGGTTTTAAGGTTTTGCTTAATGTTTAATCTGACACTTCTATAGTAAATGAGAACAATTATCATCAGCAGTATTTTTTTTTTCTACAGAGTCAGCCATATGGATAAGTAGAATTAGTTGCCACCTAGGTAATGTGATTTTTTTTTTAAAGTCATCTTCCTAATTTAGATGTCCTATCTGAGAATTAATGCATGAAATTCTTGATATTATACTTGCTTTTCAGGTAAGAGAGTAAGGTTCCAGGAACTCCTTGGAAAATGCAAATGAACTACCCCTGATCCTTGAATTATTATGTAGAACTTGGTCCTTTAATTCTCTGGCAAATGTGGAGGTCATGAATCCTTCCTGGTACCTAGGGGGAAAGCTCATGAAGTCTGCATTAACCTCTGTAGATATATTTTCTTTCAATTAAAAAGAGTTGTTGAATATTAAGAGAGGATTCTGCATATTGCTTTTAAATTTGTTTTTGATTTATTACTATCACAAGAATCACAAACTTGGGAAATGGACACTTTGAACAGGTGAACAAGGACCATACTGGGAGCCAAAGAGGTAATACTATGGACCAATGTGACTTTCATGAAGTAAACACTTGAATTTGAGACAATGCTTGTCCTATATTCTGAATGATCAAAACTTTCGGCTCTCTATTAACTTAAATTCACTTAAAACTGACAAATTTTGTGCAATTATTTGAGGCAGAGTACATACCAACTCTACAGATTTAAAATTATCAAATTGTTTGCCTTTTTAATTATCAGGATAGTTTCTTCATTTAAAAATAGACATATTTTTATAGAATATTTATATTTAATAGAGGAGAACAAAACTTACTTGTAAGGCTTTACTAAGAAAAGGACATACCTGCAACAACACAGAACACTCACTAAATAGCTGGTAAGTAAATAAAATTTAGTTGTATTGAAGAATTGGAAGTATCAGTGTGTAATTTCCCTATTATCTGAATTTTGTGTTATGGTCTATTATCTATGATTACACACGAAATAACTTTTAAAACATTTATTTTTATATTATTAAGAATCTAAGTAACAAAAATACCATTATAGAATAAAAATGATATCCTAAAATTCAGTTATTAATTTGAAGGCCATTCTCTAACTATTTACTCTTATCTGATTTGGTCACATTCTCTCACTTTCTCTATGTTAAGCTTATATATGGAGCTGCAGATTTTCTTTTCCAAAACTGACATATAACTATATCCATCTATCATCTATTTATCTATCTTCCTACCCATCTACCTATCTCTTTATCATCACCCACCACCTATCATCCACCTAGATTGAAACCTGTAGCATTGCATAAGAATATAGGATACTTAGTCAAAATAGTCTTTTTATTATTTTTTAGTGAAACTATTAAACCCAACTGTTTTATTCTACTGTCCACCTTAAGCACATAACCAAAAGTAGTTTTTTTAAAAACTTTACTTCTTTGAATGAATTTTTGCAAAATTAATAACGATAGAGCAATAGATCATGAAGAAACAATACTGATATGTGTTTTTGTCTTTGATATTAACTAGCAATAAAACTGAAAATAATTGTTGAAACTTCTGACATTTCATATTCATAATCTATCAATTGAGGTATTCAACAATAAATACTTTGATTTGAATGGCGTTTGACAAGAACAAATTTTGTTTCATATTAGAGGGAATTGTTTTTTATATTAATCAATAAAATGTTTAGAGATAAAATTGGTTATGTTAAATATAGAATATCAATAGGAAATCCATAAGAAATCAACTAGCTTTAAGAAGTATACAAGATTCATAAATTCAAGCTTAATACCTTACATTTTCAGAAATATTTGCAAATTACAAATAAGTTATACAAATGAATATTTCTGAAACTCTAATTTTATGTAGATTGAATCTAAAAATCACATGAGTCCAATATGAAAATTGACCTCAAAATATTACGAGGTCTTTCCATATGCAAAAAATTTAAAAAAATACCTCATTTTAGCAAGAGACATTGTGCAGAAGAAATTACATTTTGGGATAAGATAAAATATAAAAATATGAATGGGTCAATTGGTCTCAAAAAGAATAAATGACTAGTTTTTATTAATTTAATTAGATAATGATGTTTCTCTTAGTTGGTATTGATGCACATATATGAATGTATGTGTTCATATAGGTAAGCATGTATGTGAACATAATTTATTCTGTATATTGCCTTTCCTCTTTTTGACTTAAATGTAAGGTTTCTGATATGTTATAGATATGCAAGAAAACACCTTAATTTTTCTGTGGTAACATATATCAAAGTCTACAGCAAAAAAGCTCATACTCTCTAAACACTCAGAGCAAGTCAGTGTGTTCTCTGTCTAATAACTAAATATAAAAACTTGACAAATATATCTTTAAAGTACCCAGTTCCTCAAAAAGAAAAACACACTAGAGATTAGGATAATATAAGCTATGGCTGAATGAGGAAAGATATATATAAAAAAAGACATTTACAGAATTTATGAAAAAGTCTACTATGGAAAAGTTGAAACAAAGCTAAGTACATTGTAATTTTTCCTACCTTTTTCTTGAATAAGTTTACTTAACTTCATGGAAAGAAGAGGGTGATTCAACTCAGACAGCTGTGGGTTGAAAAGCATTGCATTCTACATTCTCGTTACTTTAACAAACTAAAAAGATAGCATGGTTAGATTTTCTGTATTAAAATGAAGGCAACTAGTTCATAATTAATGTGTTGACTCATTTAAAAAAACATTGTTTTGCAGTTTTCCCAAAACTAGAACCCCAGGTTCAGTAGGAAGGTGTGTATGGTGACCTCTATAAACCCAGCAACAGGAAGTTGAGTGAAGCATTTGTTTTTCAATTCAACTATAATAGTGTTGAAATAATGTACAAGTGCAAGGAAAAACCATGAAAAAATCTGCATCCTCCATTTTGACTTCTAATCTGTGACTTTGCAATTTGCGTAAGTGAGAAACTGGAATTTTACTGCTGCACAGTAATTCTCAATTGCATAGTGGTTCCCATTCTGGGTGCACATTAGAATTATTCAGGGGAAAAAATTAAAATACTGATTCCTGGAAATTCCAGAACACTTATGCTAAACTCTAAGAATGAAGAGCAGGAATTGGGTAAAATTCTTCCTGGTAAGATTAACAGCAGCCAGACTAAAAATTACTAATTTAAATAAATTGGAGTAAAGAATAATGGTGTTCAGGAAAACTGGGCTTAGAATTTCATTAACAAAGTCAGAGTGTTGATCCATCTCTACTGTGTAACCTTGAGAAAATTACTTAACTCTAACCCTGAGATACCTCATCTGTGAAGTAGGAATAAAAGTCAATACTACTTGATACAGTTGTAAAAATTTAATGCAGCATTTTAGAAAGGACTTCATGAACCAACTGCATCAATGTTGACTGGAATATATTAAAAGTACCAACTTCTGGATCTGTCCAAATATATTGATAAAAATCCAGTAGTCTGGTATATGTATTTTCAATAAAATATCTGAGTGATTCTTTTGCATTTTGAATTGTGATGAGCATTGTTTTTATTGGCAATGGAAGTAGCCATTAGGCCAATATTTAGTACATATTAAACACTCAGTGCATGTAAGCTATAAGCTGATAAATGCAACTTTAAAGCTTGTTGGTATTTTCCTACTTAGAATACCTGAAAATTTTTAAAAATTCAGTTAGTCAACCAAGAAACTGTTTTGCACATATTGACAAACTACCAGATTGGCAGAATAGGGACTGGAGTTATGAAAGATCATAATACAATGCATTCATTGAAACTTACAACTTTTGGAGTCCTTTAATATACCCAGAATCCATACATTTGGTTTATTTCTTAAATAACTAAAATAAGAATAAAATCTTAGACTTTCAGGTTGTCGTTGAGTTCAGTGAAATAAACTGTAGATGTGTCTTATATGCTTAAATATTCTATAAAGTGGAAAAACATTTTATATGAAGGAACTTTAATTATCTCAATTATTTTTACTTTTAATATTATTTTCAATATAATATTTTCTACATAAGTACCTTATAGCCAAATGCACTGTCAATGAACTCATCATAATTAGTAGGTGATAAGTAACAGTGGGTAGGCTCATGGACTTTTGAATTACACAGGCCTGAGATAGAGTCCCCTATTAGTTTATATGACCTTGAACGAGTTACTAAACTCCAATTTTCTGTTATGCTGTTAGGCTTAATGATATTCCTATTTCTTATTATTGTTTCACTTATTAAATAAGATAATAAAATAAAACAAAGTTTGGCCTTGTGTCCCATAGTTGCTCAGGACATGGTATTAACGTGTAAGCTCTGTTCTAGATGCTGAGCCTAACTAAAGGGTGTGTAAATTTGAGAACATTTGTTAGCTGTGTTTCCATTTCTTATCTTCCTGGGTGCCTTTTTTGGGGAACTACATAACTTAGTCTCACTCTGTGGTTTCCTCTTTACCCCCTGTTAAATATGAATTATTAACGTTATTATTTAATTACTCAATTTAAAGGAAATATTATTAATTCATTAATATTAATTCAGTATCAATAGATGGAACTGAATGTCTTTTGTAGGTCACTCAAACTAATTAAATGGAATAAAATTCAATAATTCCGCTAGTGGTTTTGCTTGCATAATAAACAACATCTGATTTTTTTATATTTCATTTCTCTTTAATAGATTGATCATCAATTTCACTAAGGAATAAATCCAGGTAAGTTTGGAGTCATCTGTTAGATTCATTAACATAATCATTCTATAAAATATAAACTTGAATTTTTTACAAAATTGACAAAATTGGATGTTTTTCTAGTATTTCTTGGAAGTGTAACTAAATTGTTGGGTGAACTCAGTGAAAGCCATTTGTGATTGTTAATGTAGACACATTACTTTAAAATTCGCCTAGACTACTTTAAATTTGTCAATTTCTAGTCAGTATAATCCAGCAATAACATTACCTTATATTTCTTGCTATTTTAAAGTCTGCCTAGACATAACTGACTTCCTTCTGTGCGCTTATTTAGATAAATTATTTGTCCTGAATATTCTATTAAGTAAATCAGTAATTTAATTAATTAAATTTACTGTTGTTAGACTATATAAAATTTTCAGTGCTTTCATAATCCAGATATTATTTTTCTTTGAAATCAAATGGAGAAATTGTAAGAAATCTAAATATAAATGATTAACATTTAAAATTATATTTTAGCCCTGGCAGGTGTAGCTCAGTGGATTGAGCACGGGCTGGGAACCAAAGGGTCCCGGTTCGATTCCCAGTCAGGGCACATGCCTGGGTTGTGGGCCAGGTCCCCATGAGGGCCATGTGAGAGGCAGCCATACATTGCTGTTTCTCTCCCTCTCTTTCTCCCTCCCTTCTCCTCTCTCTAAAAATAATAAAATCTTTAAAAAAATAAATAAAATAAAATTATATTTTATATGGTCAGACCAATACATTGACTACTCAAGAATGTTGACATAGTACATAGACATGGTTTCCTAACTTACTAACAATGCTTTTGTAGCTACTCAATGCCTGTCTCTATGACTTTTAAAACATGAGTGGGTAAAGAAATAAAACTAATCACATACATTATGCAATTAAAACAAAATGAAGCGGTGCCTTGGGAATTGTTTGTGTGTGTATGTTAAGTAATGTTGTACCTTACTCAATTTTATACTGTGAGAGAAATGTGAAATTTCACTGCAAAAATTTTCAAATTCACTGATGAAAATCAGAAAAAAATAGTGAAAATTATGTATTTATAATAAATTGATTATTTATAACTTTTACATTAATAATAAAATTAACAGTTTTAAGAATAAAATAGGTATTATCAAAATAACTTAACAAATACCACTTTCTTCTTATAAAGTTAAACATAAAGATTAGAGTGACAGTGTATGAATATAATTTATGACAGCTATTTTTAGTAGTATATCAGATCACTCCTTATTGAGATTTTGATGATATGTTGATAGTAATATGCAGCTTTATCTACATTAAATTAAATTGACCAATTGAGAGATTTGTCAGAAAAAAACATTTAAAAAGATCTTTTTTACTTTTTAAAAAATATTTTATTTATTTATTTTTAGACAGAGGGGAAGGGAGGGAGAAAGAGAAAGGGAGAAACATCAATGTGTGGTTTCCTCTCATGCGCCTCCTGCTGGGGACCTGGCCTACAACCCAGGCATGTGCCCTGACTGCGAATCAAATGGATGACCCTTTGGTTTGCAAGTTGAAGCTCAATCTTCTGAGCCACACTAGCCAGGGACTTTTTTACTCGTTAAATATGATCAGTTTAGGTTACTTTAACTAGAAGGGCACTTATGTTTTGTATTGGTTTTATAAAAAACACATGATTCAGATTCATATTTTCCCAAATTAAGTCAGACATCTTGTAGCATTACATGACAGAAAAAAAAGTTTATTCATTTAGTATAATGATATAACAAAATAGAGATTCAGGACTAATCTGGAGTTCTGATTTCCTTAAGAATAAGATTAATCTATTTGGTCAAGTAAGTAAAAGCACTATATTCTCACCTAAATCATCTTTTGACACTCATAAGAATGAAATTTTGATTAGAATAAAAATGTAAGGAGTATGTTAGACCAAAAAGATGAGCCATATTGTTTTGTAATGCTGAGAGGAAAGACAACTTGCTCTAGAAAAATCACGAGGTAAGCTTTTCCTTCAGGATTCCTCCAGCTCAAGTACGTAACATTTCCTCTGTCATGATTTTTGCTTCCCCTGGATGCTCAGGGAGCTCTCCTACCACAATATTTGAAAGAAGTACCTCATCAACAGTCAGTGTTAAATCAGTGATAGGCTGTTATTATTGCTCATTTGATAACTATTTGACATAATAGGAATATCTTGAGTGGCTGTTTCTTGCCTACTCTTTGTTTAAGAATGGTTATAGTAAATGAGCAGAAAGTTAAAAGGTAGAAATACTTTAGTTTATGGATCTAATTAAACATACCTCTAACCATTAAATTAAAATACTTCAAATCCACACTTAAGTTTTGGAAATCTTCTGGACTATTAGTAAAAAAAACTTCCAAAACTTTTTTTCAAAGTAATTGGTTCTTCAAAGTGATTTTTAATGAGGTCATGATTGATGACCAAATTATGGTGGATAAAGATACCATATGCAATAAACAAAACTTTTGTGCCCAGTTACATACAACTGAGAGCTTCAGAAATATTGCAAATTGTTAAAATTGTATTAACAGAATTAACACAGTTAATATGTATATTTACTTCAAATAGGAACACTTTAAATTTTAATTTTATACAAAGTTAAGTTTCTAGGTATTTTCTTTTTTTTTTTTTTAATTTCTTTTTGGAAAAAAACAATGTATGGTTGCCTCTCACATGGCCCTCACTGGGGACCTGGCCCGCAACCCAGGCATATGCCCCGACTGGGAATCAAACCGGGATCCTCTGGTTCCCAGCCCACACTCAATACACTGAGCTACACCAGCCGGGCTCTAGGTATTTTCATGGAGCTAGAAAACATTGATCATTCTATTAGCAGAGATTAGTTTGCTCTCTTGAAAATAGTTGTCATATGCTAATTCATATATCAAGGATATGACTTTCTAGAAAATTATTATTTTTATATTGGTCCACTTACTAATGCTATAATTATTCTTAGATAATTATAATTAAAGGATTGAAAGGTGTAAGTCCTTAATACCTTTCAAAAATACTAATTGTTATAGCATAAGGTATAGTTTAAGTTATTGAGTTTATTTAGTAGTGAAAACTACTATTACTACCATATCGTGTGTCCTATAATGAGCAATGACACTCAACTGTTTGATTTATAGATGTAACCTAGAGTCAAAACCAGATTACTTTAAAAGATAGACAGTGGTAAAGGAACCGAGATCATTACTTTAACATTGTGTACTCTTACTTTCTGATAAAGTAAACAATATAGAATAACGGTGTTTAAGTGTGAAGGAATATATTTAAAAGTAGGAGGGAACTATAATGATGGAAAAATAAGATATCAAATAGTTAAACAAAGCTGAAGTATTTCATAGGGAAACAGATATATGTAATATTTCAAGAGCATTTTTCAAATACTGGGACATACCACTGAGAGAACGATGGATTATTCAATAAGAAAATTGCCTCAGATTAATTATAATAAAGTATTTTTAATGTCTGGTATGAAATAGTTTAAAATCCTAGAGATTAAAAATGGGATTTTTATATATTTCTGAGAAGAAGTTCAGGTACTTTATTTCTTTGGTGACCTTTGGCTAAATGAGGGAGGAGGTACAAGAACAATTCCCTACATCTCTTCCAGACTTTTGACCATAAATTATTTTAAATATTTTTTCAATAGTTAGATGTCCATTATGAGTGCTAACATCCTCCCTCGTTTTATTTATACATTGATTTTTAATGATTTTTATACATTGTATATATCTGCAGCTAGGCAGAATGATTTTAGGTTATGTTGGCTTTTGTGATTTAAGCTACAGTAACTAATATATTGAAAGTAAAAACTAAGTTTTTCGATTTTGTTTATTCACTGTCATTATTCACCCTTAAACAACCATTAAAGAAGGTGATAATATCCTGCATACTAAGTTTAATGAGCATATGCCTCATGGGAATATTAATTAAAGACAAGATAGTGAGAATCGTATTCCTGTATCTTTGATTCATCTATTTGAAAGAGATGACTATTTAGGATATTTCTTTTCCTCCTCTATGACATGAAATTTGAACATGCTCTATTCTTAATGTGATTGAATTTTCTATGAGCATATAAAATTTACATACTTTCTCTCATAATGAATTTAGCTTTTGGATAAATGTTTGAAAATATTATTTAGATAAAGTCAGAAGCTGAAGCAGTAGTTCAAATAAAATAACTACTTTGGTCTCAATTATGTATGTTTTTCAGAATAAAGGTTCAGATATAATTATTTTACAAATGATTTCACATCTACATTTCAATTTCAGTATTCAAAATATAATATTAAAACATCTCAGAAGATTTTGGGCCTAATGGAGTGAGGTCTACTCTGGATTTAAATCAGAGTAAACATGAGCAAAATGTTGAAGCTGAAGGGACTAGAATTTTGGGAATGTATGACTTTGTTATCTTAATATCTTTATAGGAAAAGAATGACTTGTAACTTATATTTTAACCTTCAAATGTTAAGAATTCAAATAAAATAAATATCAACCTGAAATTCTAAAAGAGGAAGTCCTCTTTTCAGAGAGATGGGATCTTTTTATAAACATATAAGCTTTTAAGGGGTTTAAAGAAGCTAAAGTTTACACAAAAATATACATAATGAAATGTGATTTTCTGAGGATGTCACATATTTGAGCAAAGACATTAATTAAAAGAGGGGAAAAGGCAGAAAACTGTACTTGAACAATAATAAAAACTGTTAAAAAAAACCAAAAAGAATAAAAAGAAAAAAAAAAGATCGGAAGGGGACACAACCAGGAAGACAGTGTGTCTAGAAAGCTAAAGCCAAGAACAAATTGAGGTCTGGAAAATAAAAAAATACATTAGTAACGCTAAGGTTACCCTCTCTTTCTTTCTCTCTTTCTCACATATATACATACACATATACAAGGTCAGTCCGGAAAAAGTCCAACCATTGTTAATATAACAAGAATAGTTTGAGTGACATTGAGGTAACCTGGCAGCCAAGGGGAGTGGACTTGAATGTGCACATGTGAACAATGATGGCTTCACTGTACTAGTCAATAGTAGATGCCTTTGAGTGAGCATGTGTACTGTGTGGCCACACATTCAAAATGACCAAGCCAGTAGAACAACAAATCTACATCAAATTTTGCATTAATCTTGAACATTCCTCTGCAAAAACTATTTGGATGATTCAGAAGGCCGTAGCTATGGGCAGCTGGTGATTGGCAACTTCATGATGACAATTTGCCCACTTGTGCCTCACATCTTGTGCAGAGTTTTTTGGTGAAACAGCAAATCATCCAGGTGACTCACTCCCCCTTCAACCCAGATTTGGTGCCCCATGACTTCTGGCTTTTCCCAAAACTAAAATCACCTTTGAAAGAGATGAGATTCCGGAAAATACGATGGGGCAGCTGGTGGCAGTTGGGAGAACTGTGTGAGGTCCCAAGGGGCCTGCTTTGAAGGGGACTGAGGTGTCATTGTCCTATGTACAACGTTTCTTGTATCTTGTATCTTCTTCAATGTCTCTGTTTTTCACATGACATGGCTGGATACGCTCTGGGAAGACCATTTATACACACACACAAAGAGAGAGAGGACTCATCTATACATAGACAAGCACACACATACATGCAATGATGAAATGATTTTGGAGCATATAAAAAAGATGTTTCTTCTGTTTCAGGTAAATAAAAATTATTGAAAGCAAACAAAAACAAAGAGTGAGGACTAATCAAATTGCATTTTGTTATGGCCTTTATCCTCCTAACAAGAATATTCCTGAAATGAACAGAGAAGAAATTCAAAGCAGTAGAAGTCCAAACATTGAAACTTAAGCTAGACAAGGAAATAAATATTTGCTTTCAAATTTGAACATCATGGCCCAGGTAATTTATAAGTTAGTGCAATGAAAATTTTGCCAATAATGGGAACAATATCAGAGAACAGGAAGTTGGCATTTTCCACAAAAGAAAAAAAAAATCTGCTCTGTAAGCTTAATATAGATTCCGAGAAAAATTTTAGAAATTACAGAAAAACCAAATTTTTCTTTATTTTTAAAAGAAAATTAATTTATATTTCTTTTTAAAAATCATTAATATTTACAATGGGATCATAAGTAACAAATGTTACAAATTTTGGAAAGGGTTTCTAGAGTTATACAATGAGATGAATATAATACATTTTAATTTAGGAAGGCATTTATGTAATTCTACACAACACTCTTTTAAACATAGAAAGTTTGGATGACATTTGTAATGGCTAGTAAAGTTTATGATTTTTATTGATCAGGACAGAGGCCTCTGTAATGTTTTGAAGGGCAATGTATTTTTACATATACATAACATGGTATTGATTCCTGAGTTTGTTATCTCATTCTGAGCTCTAACAGCTTAGACAGGTAAACTATTCCAATTTACAGGTGCAGGATCTGAGTTTCAAAGTGGCTAAATAACTTTCTTTATATCTGGAATCTAGTAATCACAAAATTGGGTTTAAAACGCGTGTCTGCATGATTCTTCTGCTGCATCTCCTATGAAGACAAAAGGTATACAGTATCAAGTTTGTGGTAGAATAAAACTGGGAAGCTATGTTAAAATAGTAAAGACAGAATCAAGGCCTGGAAAATGGATGGGAATTGTGGGTCAGAAGAAACAAGGTGAGATTCTCTTGAAATTAATATTATTAAAATAAATCTTAAAAATCAAACATGTATAAAAGGCAAATCATGTTTTATGTATAGACAATGTAACTAATATCATAAAGTTTGATTGTGGGCTCTATTAGTGAGTAGTATGGGAATAAAAATAAATGTAATTCTGCATTAATGGATATATTGACAAGAAGAGAGAAGAAAATTAAACTGTATTCCATTGTACAGGACATTGAGAGAGTAGTGTTTTCAATGTTAATCCTGGGTGCCATCTTCTAAAAACATGTTGACAAACTGGAAAATATTGAGTGATATTTTTCATTTAGATACTGTTATTGTACAGTTCAGCATTTCTATGGGAGCTTTATAAGAATTCCCAGAGATTACTGGCTCAGTAAGAAATGAAATGTCCTAGTCTCGTAAGTGTGGCTATATGTGAGAAATGGTTCCAAACGACACATTGATTTCTAAATTATATTTTTATACCAGGAAAGCATCTACTTTATAAGTTGTACAAGGTTATAGTTTTTCAATGAGAATGCAAAAGTGCTTGCATTAATGCTTTTTACATCCATACCTGTTTTTGCTGATAAAATGTGTATTTTCCAAAAATGTACATTTCCAAATTTTTACTGTGCTTTTACAAGATGTTTTTCTTTGATGGTCATAAATGCTGAAATAACTCCCTTAAGGAGAAGAATTTTCAGTATAAGTAAGCTTTTTAGTCAATTTAAAGTATACAAATCAAGACATTGCTTAAAGTATATATACCATATTTTATGCTTGAAACCGTTGAGCATCTTTTTTTCATAGCAATTAAATAACTATTCTTGCCACATTCCAGTATTTTTCAATGGATATTTATAACAAAAATAATGTATGCTTAAAAAAAAAAAACTTACTGCAAAAAGAGAGATCACGTAAAGCTTATTTAATAACAGATTGAATATAATTAAGCCTAAAAACTGTCTGTTTGCTCTGTGCTTCTGAGGCATGATTACTGGAGCCTCATTTTGAATTTTTAAACATAGGAAATACAAGATTAAACTATGTAAAAAACGTTGGTTTATTTGAAAAAAGGTTATTTACCTCCCTGACCCTTAATGGAGAAGCATTCTTTGTCAAAGACAAATACCATGTGATCTCACCTACAAGTGTAACCTAATCAACAAAGCAAACAAGCAAGCAAAATAGAACCAGAGACACAGAAATAGAGAACAAGCTGACAGTAACCAGAGGAGAGGGAAGAGGGATAATGGGAAAGAAGGGGAAGGGTCTGTCAAGGAACGTGTATAAACGACCCACGGACAAAGCCAATGGAGGAGGGGAGAGGACTGAATGTGGAAAGTGGGGCATGGGTAGGGCAGGGGGCAGTAATAGGAGGAAAATGGAGACAATTGTAATTGAACAACAATAGATTTTTTTTAAAGTCTTTTCCTTAGAAAGCTGACCCACAGTCAATCTATAAATAGCACATAGAAACATTCTTAGGTGACTCACAAGATTTCAGTAATGAAAGGATCCAATTTGAGATTAAATATGACCTCTTTGTGTTACATTTGCATTCATAATTCTCTAGCAAACATCCAATTTCTCTGTTACCCTCAGCAATCTTTCTTGAAGCATTTTCTAGATATCAGTGTCAATGGCTGGTCTTTGGAATCACTCGCAGAATATATAAAAGTTTACAACTCACTTCATGCAGTCTGCCTAGATCTTGATATTATATGTCTTTGTTGTATACTTTTTATCATTGAAATTGCAGAAAAAAGATTTTTTTGAAACTTCTGAGATATATGCAGAATACTATACAACTAGTAGGCTAATAAAAGGGTGAGAAAAGCCAAGGAAACAGAATATCTCTAAGTATGTAGCAAGTATTCTCCAAATCAATGTAGAGATAATACTTTAGTGGCAGTGTTTATCTTTTCTATGACATTAAGAATTAAACATGCTACAAAATATTAATATTTAAAGGTTCACATTTCCTTTAATAATATAGCAACTGGGTGCAAAAAATACACAACTATTGTATCAATTAAAGAAAAATATGTTTTCAATATTTTATCTGAGCTTTTAATTTAATCAATTTGGGTAGAATGAGTAAGATAATTCCCAATTTTTTTTTTTTTTTTGTACTGTAGCATACCAGTGAGTCCTAAGGATTTTGTTTCAGGATGAAAGGAAGAACAAGAATTTCTCTTTCTTTCTCAGTATTACAAGTCTGATCTTCACACATACACACACATATCCACACATATCCATCTATATAAACATATATTTGATTCTCTCCATAAACACACAGGAAGTACTCTTCATTTCATTTTATCATCAATCCTTTTATCTTTGTTGTTTGTCAAAGATAGAAAGGATGAGACAAGCTCAGAATATTCTAAAAAATACAGTGTCTTTAGGATGCACTGGGGTGTCCTGAATTGCTTTAATGGACAAATGGTATAGTCACAATTGTCCAGTTTCTTACAGCAAAACTTAGTCAAGTTTGCTTACCATTTGTGCATGTATCCCACGAGAGCACCATTTAGGACACTTTAGGATTACCCCACAGAATGTTAGCAGGATTTATAAAAATTATACCAACTATTTCCCGATGGCATAACTTACGGACTGAGACTCGTATCAGGGAACAGAAAGCACACATCGTGTCAGGAGCAAGCTCTGTACCAGAGAAAGGGCTCTGGGTGTCAGAACACGTGACCTCTTTCTTTCTGGCTTTGCTATGAACCAGCTCTGAGTGCAGAGAAGTCAATTGATTTCTTTGTTTCCCACTTTTCTCCTTTATAAGATGCTCATTTAAACTCCCAATAAGTGTATGATACGTCACAATGATTCCAATCACACAACTTTTAATACAAAACATATAAAATCAATTTCAAAAACTTTATGTATATACTGAAAATGTTTTAGGATTGAACTAACTATAGGCCTTCTCTAATTTCTTCTATTAAATGCAGGTATCCAATGTACCCTGAAAATATTGAACATAACTATTTATTTTTTGCAAAAGGGAAACTAGAAAAAGACTCCCACAGAAAATTTATTGATAACAGGTGCTCAATTGCTTTTATACAATGATCAATGCCCCCTTTCATATAAATAATCAGGGGAGAGAGTTTTTCTTTCTATAGTCCCACCGACACATAAAATGCGGTTGTAAAGACATCATTTCCATGAGGAGGTATTCATTGTAGATGCACAAGGGTCTATGGAAAACTCAGTGTCCAAAAAAAAAAAAAAAACCCAGATTATCATTTTAACCAACTGCATATTCACACAGAGGCTTAATACAAGCTATCTGATGATATAATAAATTGTCAATAAGGAAATGTATACAGTTGGAAAATATTTTTCAAGACTTACCACCCAATAAACTAAAATTTCTCTTTTTAAGTTCTTCATGCCATCTTTTAGACACTCAGTTAAAATTTTGAAACTAACATGATAACATTAAAATATAAATGAAAGTAGTATTAACTGTGAACTTATATTCAACTTCAGAATTTGAAGTAAGGGCAAGTGTATATTAGAGTAAAATTGTGATGAAAATGGGTAAATCAAAAGTGCCAAGATGACTGACTTTTCTTTTAAAATGTCCCACCTGTAGCTTTAACTCCTAATAAGACAAAAGTAGCAAAAGAGGAAGGTAACAAAAAGGAAACAGGAAGACCTGTTTCAGTGACAGGACATACTGATTTAATTGGCTAAGAAGTCCAAATGCTAATACTCCTAATAATCAGCCATTCCTTTTGGGTTTTGGTAACATATATCCTTATACACTGTATATCAAATGGAATTTTTTGATTCACATCTGATATTTCAAAGTTTCCATTTTTGAATTCCCCTAGTCTTATGTAAGTATCACATTGTCTACTTTGTTTGAAAAGTATAACATTTTCCCCAACATCTAGGGCTCCATTATGTAAAATGTCATTTTGCCGATCTTCTGTTCCAGTACTCACTTTAATTTTTTTAATCACAATTGGATTTTCAAATATAATCACAAAGACGTCTCCTTTTGAAGGCGGTTTTCCCCAAAAGTACTCATCAACACTACTGTACGCCTTGCTTGCTTCATAATTTTCAAAAACATTCATGTTTGTATATAGTCTTGCAGGAGGGTTATCAGGGATGTCAAATGACTCCTCTTCAAAGTCATCATCCTTCAGCTTATTCTCTGTCCCTTTATATGATGAATAATAACCCATGTGCTGAAAGAGAGATGGTTTAAAACGAATAACATTTTTCTGAGCCAATAAACCCCGGAAATGAGTCAAGAGCCAATCACAAGGCATTTCTTGATAAAACATTAATAAAAAATGTGCCAAACGTGGGAGGTCATGTGAATGATAAAGTTTTCCAATGTAGCCAAGCTTAGAAAACTCAAGAGTTACCCAGTAAGTTCCTTCTAGAGATGTAATAACTTTCTTGATGGCAGTTAAGAAATTTTTTGAACATCGAACATCATCTTCAAGCATTACATAATAGTCTGAAGTATTGGCACAAAAATTAAGCAGAAAAGCATAATCCACATTTTGCTTGGAACGAAATCTGACTCTATCTTCTGGGTCATTGTAATTTCTTTTAAGGCCATCCAGGATTGGGTAATATTCCTCTGGGGCATGTATAACTATTAATCTTCCTGCAATAATGTGGTGGGCAAATTTCTGTGTAATATCCTGAACCATGACCTCACGCCAGGATGAATTAAATTCTGCTAGATGAACCACCACTGAGATTTCCTTCAGCTCTTCATAGCTGGATTGCTCAAAAATTGACTTGATTGTCTCAAGTAAGTAGTTTCCTTTTTTTCGTTTCACTGATGAAAGTCCAATTGTAAGAAACCCTGAGCAAAAGGATTCAGAAGGAGGACAAATTAAATGAAAAATAGGTTTTGAATAACATAGAAAAGAAACAAAAAGTTATTTCCCCCCAGGCTTGCTACTATATTAAGTAAGTCTAGTGAATGATTGTGTATATAGCATTTTGTGATTAAAATGTTATGTTAAACACATAAAAGCAATAGTAGCTTATACATAATTGATACTCTTTATGGAAAATTGCAGCTTAAGCACAATGATATATGAATCTTATTGCTGTAAACACTCGTTTATAAAATGAAAAATATGCTTTAAAGTGTTCTTCAGCTTAATGTTCTCATATATACCCATTAGAGAAGATACATATTTAGATAATATACATGCTATTTAAAAAAACCTGAGAAGAAAATTGCCAGTTAAAAATGACAGTCTCAAAGTATGAAAAAATAAATAAAGAGTAACTCATTCTTTAATTGTTTTAAAAATTTTCATAGAAAACATGTCATTTAATTTTTCTTTGATCACTGTCATTATCTTATATCAGAAGAATGCATAATTGGACTTCAAAACTTTATTTTGAAATTTATCTAGTAAGTTAATCAGAATGCAAACAGTATCATGAGCTCATTTTGAAAAATTGCATTATTGCTCAAATGTATGGTACATTGTTCTAAGACATGGATATTAATCTTTTATTTGAAATGCTTTTTATATTGACTTTATGTGGAGAAATTTTTATTCTCATACTAAAATCTAAAATTAGAAATTGGATATATTTAAGGAATAAAATTAAACCTGGTGAAATGACAGTTTGTCTCTGAGAAGTGTTAGATGTTTTTCTATGGAAATATTTTCACTTTTTTAAGTTCTCATTTTCACCACAACTGAGAATAGAATACAATTTCAGAACCACAGTTTGTAAAACAAGAACATGTTTATATTCACTAAGATCACTGTTTTACTACAGATACCTACATAATGTGAATTGTGCAATATTGAAAAATGTCCTTCCAAGAAACATCTTTCTTACTAGTCTGTTGGGAGGTAGAGATTTACACATTTTACTTAAATACCTGACTTAGAACTCTGACTTCTGAAAGCCGATGTGCTACCTGTCCAATTAAACTGAAGCCACCAGCCTCCATTAATGTCTAATAATGGCAATGCTAATAGAATACTTTCTACAAAAAAGGTAGAAGTTTATGCATTTTACTTGCAATATGCATCTTAATTTCATAATGGTCTTGGTCTAGCTCTGTGCATATCATTCCTGCTTTAGAGCAAAGGAGATTGAATCACAGTGAGGTTAGGTAACCTGAGCAAAGTGCATCATGCAGTAAGTAGTGTGGTGGTGAGATTCAAACTGTCCTGCCCTTTCTCTCTGTTCTCCATTGTCTCTTTCATATAAAGCACTTGGCATATGTGCCAATATACCTTAGTAAACTTAGCATGGGGAAAGGGAGCATGTGTGAACAAAGGTGGTATAAGAGATGTAGATAAAAATAGTTAGTGGCAGTCTTACGCAGTTAGATGGAAGCTTAAGAGAAGTAGATATTTAAAATGTTAAAATGAATGACAGACCTAAAGAAACCTGAGTTAAGTTACAATTTTCTCAATTTGGTGATCACAAATCCACTTGCATAAACACTTCTTAACAGGGAACTCTGTTTTTGTGGTATTCACACAATCTTTTAAGAAGTTCATGATATCACTGTATTTCATTGGTTCCAAAATTCATATTTTTATGTGGAAATATTTAAAAATTAAGTTGCCTATTTTAATTGATGGCATCTTACCATTAAAACTGATAAACACTATTTTCTTAGTGGTATAGTAATTAGATCATGATACTTTCCACAATCTATGCTGTCTTGAAATCAGTGAAATGTAATATGTTAGTTTCTGGATTCAAACCGCTTGTAGTAAGTTTAATTGTTTCCTCCAACAATTCATGTCTACCTGAAACCTCAGAGTATGACCTTATTTGGAAGTTGGGTCTTTGCAGATGTAATTAGTTAAGGATCTTGTGATGAATTTAAATTGGATTTAGAGTGGTCACTAAATTCAATGACTAGTGACCTTATAAGAAGAGGAGAGGACTCAAGAGAGACAAAAGGAGGTAAAAGGATACAAAAGGAAGCAGGCCATATAAATATAAAGGCAGGGACTGTGATTATGCTACCACAAACCAAAGAATGCCAAGAGCGATCAGAAGCTTGAAGAGGCAAAGAAGGATTTTCCCTAGACCTTCCCTAGTGTGCGGCATGGCCAGCACCATGACTTCAGACTTCTGGCCCCCACCGTTGTGAGAGAATGCATTTCTGTCGTCATAAACCACCAATCTGTGACATATGTTATAATACCTCGGGAAACAGATACAATGACTTCCACTAGTTACAAACTGGTGGCAAGTTACAAAAACCAAACCACTGAAGTTTAAAAATGTATCGATATGGGGATCATTATATATAAAAGATAACTTTAAAAATGTTTACATTTAAAATACGCTGATTTTTTCCTAGTCTCTACATGGTCCTACAGCAAACTGCTAAAAAGATCATAGACAGTAAGGCAATTATTATTTTTTTTAATTAATAGAATTGGATCAGTGAGTAATTGTATTTGGTGAAGAAACATTGAAATATTTCCCCAAAATATATTATAATATTAAACCCTGTAAGTTTCTATTGTACGAATGAAGCAAATCTTCATTATGTTCAAACAAAATATTTTGGTACTCCTGATTTAAAATTGCAAGGATACTTACGCTTTCTTTGTAAAGGAGTGGAGGCTAAGTAGCGATAGGTGACATTGATAGCTCCTGAGAAGTTGGATAAATCTTTGAAAGTATGCACATAGCGTTCTGAATTCAGCTGATGTGTAGATGTTTCCCTTATAAGTTGTTTGTCTCCTTCCTGAGTGCCAACACAGAGGCAGAGGAAATAAATGAATAATACATGGTCATGGATTAAAATAAAGCTTTTCTTTAGACAATGACTGTACGTGTCCAATACGTAATATGCATATCACATAAATCTCAATCACTGGCACCTCTGTAGATCATTATCTTTCACCCCAATTCCTACCCAGAGTCTCTACTCCAGACTCCCTCTACTCTGTCTTACTCTTCATATTATACTTAATGTTTGTTTTGTTATAGTATACATTAATAACGACATTACCTTGATAAAAAAAAATTCTGCAGGAAAACTCCCAATGCCTTCATGTTAATATTCAATTTCTTTACAATAATTCCAGGATCTTAAAATTTTGATATTAATCTATTTTACAGTTTCATGTAAAACTAATTGCCACTAAATTCCCCATCTTTGAGTCATATTAAACTATTTTCTCTTCTTTAAGGACTGGCTCATAAAAGATCACATATTATTTCTGATTGGGAAACTTTATGGATAATAAGGAAAATGCAGTACAGATATAACTGGATTTTGGATAATTTATTAGTCAAGAAGTTTTAGTCAGTAACTTATTGGGCCACAATAATTGAAGGGTGTTGAGAATGCCGGTTGTGACTGCGCAGCATTTTATTCACATCTTTGAGGTGCCTCAGGCAGAACACACTTGTACCGAGTCAGGGAAATGTCTTCAGCTCTTCCATTAGCCTTTCCATAAGAAGTTTGCTTGCTGCTTGTGGATGTGGTATTCTGTTGGAATTGAAAAGTCTGATTCTTTTGTTTGTAAGATTCCTTTTAAATGTCTATTTGGTAATGGACGTATGCCATTCAATCTTTGGGAAGGTTTATATTTCAGAAAACATATTCATTTTTGGCTAAACTATATCCTGTTAATCATTCATTGCTTCCTTTTTTCTTCCTTTATAAATATAAGTTCAATTGTTTATATTTTTTCCTAATCACCATTTGATCAAACCTCTATTGGCTGTATATTATTTGCAAAATGATGACTTGTTTGGCTTTTGTTTATGGTTTATTACAATAGAATATGTTTGGGGACAACCTATTTAGAAAACAATGGTGTTTTTTGGCAAGATGTCTACTGTGTGGTTTTATGGAGACCTATCTCAACTCTTTACTGTAGAATGGCAGGGGAGGCATGTGCAAGTAATTAAAGAGAAAGTGAATGCATTAAATAATTTTGGTCCTCATATTATTTGGCTGTGGTCAATAAAACTTTAATTAAACCATTGTTTTAAAAGACTAGTAAGCATTCAAATACACAATTTACCTCAATTGAAACATTTACTACTTTGTGTCAAATTCAAATGTCAATGGAAAAGGTGACTAATCAAACTTTTAAATCTATGGCCAGACTGAAATTTGTTTAAAATTAAAGTTGACCTGGCTGGTGTAGCTCAGTGGATTGAGCACGGGCTGCGAACCAAAGGGTTGCCGGTTTGATTCCCAGTCAGGGCACATGCCTGGGTTGCAGGCCAGGTCCCCAGTGGGGGACACATGAGAAGCAACCACACATTGATGTTTCTCTCCCTTTCTCCCTCCCTCCCTTCCTTTCTATCTAAAAATAAATAATTAAATATTAAAAAAAATAAAATTAAAGTTGAGAATCATTGAACACAACAGGGAGGAGCTTTCAATCTGGTCCTTGCTAAATCGAGATTCATTCTTATCTTTTTTCTGTATTCAGTTCTGTTTATAAACCTACTTTTGCTTTTTAATTTCTATATTTGTATTGTTTTGATAATTTGAACAAAGAAAAACTCTTTAGTCTTTTACAAGATTTACAATGCATTTGCCATCTGTAAGTTACAGACTTTGAAATTATATAAAATTAAAACTTGGATGCTAGATTTTTTAGAAACATACTAATTAAATATCCATTGAATCTGATTATTTTAAAACCTTAAATTTAAATATTTTCATCTTTGTTTTTCTGAAAACCTATACATAAAACATTATTAAAGTTTTAAAATAAAAAATTTAGGATTGCCAAAAATAACTGGGACTCATTAGCATCAACTACTTTACTAGTAATGTAGTAGTGTCTATACTCAATATAATCTAGAAGATTTAGTTGTAAAATTACAGTAGTCACAATGCTAATTCATTTTACCATTCTGTCCTTGGGTGATGTCACACTCTAAAAGTGCAGGATATTGGATATTACTTTAAGAATTCTATCTTCAACACATAAAAATCCAGATTTTTTGTGATAAAATATAATATATGCATCTTGATTGAAGGACATAGAATATAAAATATTAAAATGGAACAAATATAAAACAACTTTATAAAATTCTCAAGAATAAGCTTTGCCCTTTTCAGCATAAATAAACAATGGAACTTTTACCAGAGTCAGCCTTCTTGGCTGCTTTGTAGAGGCACATACCTGAACAGCCAGGCTTTACCTGGATACCGTCTTTCTGTAGCTCTATGTTATAGTGTACTTCTCAGCAATAAGACGAAGCTTTACGACAATCATTTTCTTGATGGGAACGCAATTCAATGGACTAGCTACAGAATAAATATATACCCTAGTGGCTACTTTGAAGATGCTCACAGCCCAGAGGCTAAGCTGATTAGACATTCAGTGTCTCTTCTATTTAGTTTGCATTGTGATGCCATTTGTCTCATACAACCACTGAAAGGCACAGGTGTCTCTAATATGTAGGCAACACACTGAACTGTTACACACCCAGGATTTCAGGCCACCAATACATTTCCTAGCAAAAAGAGTAGAACTGAATTTGCTAAGTAACTCTGGAGACTTTGCTACTTCTATTACTCTGATTTCTCTGAATTTTAACTAGTATATTCCCCCAAATAAGAAAGACATGAAAAGAAAGACCAACTAATGTCTAAGCTTAGAAAATTGCATGCATTGTGTCATTTAGAGTCAAGAGAGAAAATCAAGTCAGATAATTTTGTGGAAAATGAAATAACACAGACAAGGTCAGAAAGGGGAAATGTTAGAAAGAAACTGCAGTCCATTCTAGTAGTGGAAGAGTTTTCCATGAATAATCAAATGTTTTTTAGAAGAACAATTTTAATGTAATTTTACATTAATATTTATATAACGTTTCCAATATTTATACATATTAAGCACTGGGATAAATTTTAGCTCAAAATACAAATTAGGTAGTTAATATTGTCTAGTACATAGTGAAATATTAAATGGATAAAATACTTTCATTGCATTTTCAATCATGGGGTTTCTTGTATTCAAAATCATTTTAACTCATTTTTTCCAACTTGACTTGGGGTGATGAACACACAACAATGTAAAGATGATGTGTTGTAGAAAAAAATGAGAGATTTTAAAGCTAAGAAGTAATTTCTTCTCTGTACCAGGGCTAATTTACAAATTTGACTAGATAGATACGAGTTTTGTCCAGAAAAATTCTCATTATATTAACAATATAACAGTATTGTTAACATGCAATATTGACCACAATTACAATATACAACATAATATACAATATACAACAATTAACAATATTGTTAATATAACAAGAATGGTTTGCACGACATCAATGGAAGCTGACAGCCAAGGACAGTGGCCTGCAATGCACATGTGTGAATGATGACGACTTCACTGCACTGGTCAGTGCGGGCGGCAAACTTCATTGAGTGAGCATGTGTACTGTGTGGCTATGGCATTCAAAATGACTGAGCAAGTAGAGCAATGAATCTGCATCAAATTTTAGTTTAAGCTTGAATATTCCTCTGTGGGAACTATTCAGATGATTCAGAAGGCCACAGCTATGGGCAACTGGTGATTGGCAGCCTCATCATGACAATGCACTGGCTCAAGCATCATGTTTCATGAAGAGGTTTCTGGTGAAACATCAAATCACCCAGGTGACTCAGCCCCCCTATACCCAGATTTGGCACCCTGTGACTTCTGGCTTTTCTCAAAACTAAAATCACCTTTGAAAGGGAAGAAATTTTAAACCACCGATGAGATTCAAGAAAACATGATGGGGCAGCTAATGGTGATTCCAGAGTGTTTTAAACAGTGGAAGGAAGACTGGGAGAACTGTGCGAGGTCACAGGGTGTCTACCTTGTAGGGGGCTGAGACATCACTGCCCTGTGTACAGCGTTTATGTGTCCTGCAATTCTTCAATAAGTGTCTCTATTTTTCATATTACATGACTGGATACTTTCTGGCTAATAAAGCCAGAGGAAATTTCAATGAGAAAGTACTTTTCAGTAAGAGCTACTAAATTAAATCATATCGTTTACATTAGGGGGCTAGAACCCATATTTACACAGGAATATGTAAAAATTTACAAAACAGAGCAATAGTATTTGATCTTCTCATGCATATATAGTCTATTACTTCTTTCACATTTCATGATGGATTTAAAGAGATTTTATTCCAAAAAGATATAAAGATGTTTGTTATACACAGTGATTTTTCTGTTTAAAATGAAACATTTAAATTGCTCCTGAAAGTGTCTCATAAATGCAGCCAATCACTGAATGCAAGCATCCTACCAATACCATGTGTTTGATTTACAAGATGTCATTTCCTTCTACCAGTAGACACAGATGCAAGAAGTAAATTTTTATTACACAATTAAATCATTAATTAAGAGCTCCTTTAGTTAATTTATGATCTTTAATTTTATTAAAAGATGTTGGATCACATGAGCCTTGCTCAATTGTCCTTAAATCTTATAAACCTAATAATCAAGTTACCAAAATGCATATCATTAGTAAATTTCTCCAGTGCACTATTTACCTAAATCATGCCTAGTCAAATTATATTAATCTGTGATATTTCAGCCATTGTGAATTGACTGAATGATAGATTGAAGAGTTCACAAGACCAAGAACTATACTTGAAGGTAAAAGGCCTAGGCAATGTCAAGACATTAGGAATCTGGCAGAATTTCACGATGAGAGAAAAATGCAAACAAGGCACAGTGTTTTACAGGAGACCTTCTAAGAAAATCTGCATGACAATCATATGGTTGCCTCATAGGGTATCGAATAGTATGTGGAAAATAACAGATAGCAAACCATGTTAATTAATAAAATAAAACATTTTATTGAGAAATAGTCCTTGTGGTTATTTTCAGATTATCTCTTACTAAGAGATAATTAGTATTAGTATTAATTCAAATTTTCATTATGCTTGCATGATAGAAAATACTTTTTAGTTCTCCATATATCCAAATTTAATTTTCTGAAATGTGTGAACAGGAATAATAACATAATAATTAGGATATTTTCCAGATATCTTAGGCTCAGTCTAGATAAAAAATGTGAATAAGCAATAATGTCCATGTTATTCTCATCACACACAAAATTATTCTATAATTACAACAATAAATAATTGAAACAATTTAAGTTCTCACAATTTGCCAGAAGAAATCCTTTTGAATATTTCCATAATCCATTTAAAATTAATATATTTTATTAAATTATCTTTTATAAACCACTCAAGTTTTTGAGGTTCTATATCACTTATCAGTAAATATAAATAAATAACTTTGGTGACCTTTTAGGGCAATTCAAACTCTAAATGAGATGTCACATATTACAATAAAATATTACTTCTTAGTAAAATAGTACAATTGATATCATTAGTTAGACAGAGAAATTTTGTATATATTGATAATACAGAAAAGCAGAGAAAGTAAGGTGTAATACCATTAAACAAATTTTGTTTGTTCTACATATTTCAAATTAAAACTCTGATATTGAAATGGTTTTACATAAGGCTAAGTCAGCGCTGATGATAGCTAACCTATTTGTAATTAGATATAAATATTTGTACTACAATATATATAGTGTTAAATAACATTGTAACATAAATTTAAAAAATTGTGAAGTTGGTAATATAAAATTAATACAAAAATTAGGTAGAAAATATGTATGTTACAATGTTGCTCAAACTAAGGCTATTCCAATAGCCTGGAATTGAAGTTAGGTTACTAATGAACTATGTCTAATTTGATTTAGGCCTTATTTTAAACAACAACAACAACAAAAATCAACCTCCAAAACTTACCAGAACATAGCTATCTTCAATGTACAAGTTCATAAATAGAAGGAGAATTACAAGAACTCCTAAGAACGACACTGTAGATCGTTTTCTCAAGCATCTCATTTTATCCAGTATTTCAAATATATGTTTCACTTGATGAAATGTAAACATTCTCTCCTGCAGAATAGAGACACATAATTACTAACAATTAATTTGGATGAAAACATTTCTTCATCACATATATCAAGAACCAGGCCTTTATAAAATATCACGTTTCAACTGTCTAAACTAAAATTTATTCCGATTCGTATATGAGATTGATATAGATTATTAATACACCAGGATAAGATCAATGAAGAGGTTTATATTGATGTGAGCAAATCAAAATGGAATGAAATCTCAGTTATTTCCGAAAAAGTGAATCTTGGTAACAATATTGTAACAAAAAATAGATTTTTGCCCTGACCAGTGTGGCTCAGTTGGGTATTTCCCACAAAGTGAAAGGTTACTGTTTGTATTCTTGGTAAGGGCACATCCTTAAGTTGAGGGTTCAGTCCCCAGTCTACGCCTGTAAGAGAGGCAACTGATAGATGTTTCTCTCTCACACTTTCTCCATCCCTTCCCCCTCTCTAAAAATAAATAAATAACATCTTTAAAAAATAGATGTTTAATGAGAAACAGAACAAAAATAAAGTGAATAACAGACATGTCAACTTTCATTAGTGAGATATAACAATAAAATAATATCTCCCCCCCATAATATAATGTAATAAAGTGAAAGAAACCAGAGAAGTATGGACCTTATATTCATCCCAGACGCACTGAAGGTGCACTGAAAAGAGCCACTGAGTGGGAATTTGGAAGGAAAAAAGGCACAAAGGAAATTAAAGTTTTGGGTGTTAGTCCCAACATATATTTGAGAACTTCTGAGGCATATTTTTTTGTTTATTTTTCCAATAATTCTCATTAAATCAGACTAGATCAGGAAGTGTCATAGCTGCAATGCCTTGCTTGGTCTACTAAGTTTGAGTTTGGCTGTTTGTAATAATTTATGGAATACAAAAAGGTAAAATTAAAGTCAGCAAAATTAGTAGAGACTTAGTATTTTTCCATTACCCTCTTCCGTTTTGTGGTATCCTTAAACAAATGCATTTAGATTAATGATGGTTTAAAAAAATAAGCATATCTAAAATGATCAAAAGACTAGGTGAATCATTTTGTTTAAAATTAAGTATAGTCTGGAAATTGTCTCTGAGTTCATCTTTAGAATGAAGTACTTATGTGCATACAGAACTTCAGGAAGTAAAAAAGGCCTGCACCCCAAACCTGTAGAACAATGTCTAGGACATGGCTGGAAATCAATGTCAATTAATGCAAGAAAGGATTTTTGGATTCCCACAGGAAAGAATATTAGGAAATGGGAGAAAGGTTTAACAAAGGTAAAGAATAGAAGAATTCTAAAAAATATATTATAAGAATTATTGTCCATTTCTTTTAGCTATATTTTTTCTAGGGTTCTTTTATTTTTCTTGTTTATGTGTAGCAGTTTTAAATATATGTATATAAATGCACTGAAATATACTAATTGTTACTTATATTGAAAATATACAAATATTTTCCCCAAGTATTTCCTCTACTTATTTCTTTTTCATATGACTTTTGCGGTATAATGTTTTTTATTCAAATTTATTTCACAAATGCGGGATTATTTTGTACAATGTTTAAAAATTTTACCCTTTTTTTAATGTTTCATAGAAAGTCTCCTTTATTTTATTCTGGGATTGTTTTTATGGATAATTTTTTAGTATATCTGGAATTTATCTTTGTGTTTTTTATTTGGTAGTGGAAGAATTTTATCTTATTTTTTCTATGTGGAGAGCTGACAGTCTCCTGCTCACTGTGCATTGGCCATAACTTCTGTGCCTTTTTCTAATGTTGGAGATGTATTTTATTTCATTGAGGATATTTGCTTCTATACTTAAATTCTTGAGACTCTTTCCTATGTCTGACTGCTTAGTTTTGTCAAATATTCTTTCTCCATCTATTGAGTTAATCATATGGAGTTTGTACTCCTTTATTTTTTTGTTGTTATGATGGATTATACTGATTTTAGAATCCAAACCAAATATAATTATATAAATAGTAATTGTATTATTATTTCTATGTTATAGGATTTACTTTTTTAACATTTTATTTTTGTATTTATATTCTTCAGAAACACTGATCCATAATTTTCTTTTGTCTAATAGTTTTGTCAGTTTTTGCTGTCAGAGTGCTGGTCTCAGAGAAGCTCATTTTGTCTCACTGCTAAGGCAATATTCTTCTGAGTACTGATATTCAAAATATTACAAAATTTATCTGTTTGGAATGATGGAAGAATGAATTATTACTGTCTTCCCATCCCAGAAATTATTCTAACTGTCCCTTTCCAATGATTCTTTACCAGCCATCGTTAGTTTTCACGCACACATGAACTGATAAATTCTTAACTGAAAATGTAAAAGAATCCTCTTTCTAGATCTCTGGAGCTCTCTCTCCTCTCTCTGTGCAACTGTGCACCCCATGTAGCTTTCTCTTCTTTGGTACTCTGTCTTTGAATTCTTTCTACTTCACACTTGCAAAATTTTCAATGATGTCTTCTCAACTTATAGAGAACACCTATCTCATTGGGTTCACTTTCCTCGCGCTGTAGCATAGAGACTCTTGGGGGTAAGTGGGAACAAACACCTCATTTGTTTCCCTTCTGTCAGGAACCATCACCCTTTTCTGCTTGTTATTCAAGGTCTGAAACCTGACATGTTTAGTCTAGTTTTATTTTTACTTTTATTTTTTAAGGAGAAAGGGTAAATGTGCTCCTTATTTCTCCTTCACAGATGCTTTTAATTTTCTTGAAAAATATTGCTGCATTATTGTTTTGCTTTTAATGTTGCTTTTGAGACATCTACAGTGATTTGTGTTTTTCTGTTATGAATGACTAGGCAAATATAAATGACTTGTGTTGCTTAGAAGCTCCACAAATATTTTATCTTTAAGATTGAATCAGATATGCGTTAAAGTTATCCATTTTTTGTCAATTCTTCAGTTATTACTAGGGAAACTTCAAGTGACAAACCCACACATTCACTAATATAGTTAACTGTAGATCTAGTTTTTAAGAAAAGATAGAACATACATTGGAGGGATAATGTTTACAGGCTATATGTTCTGACAATGCAAAAATTAACTAGCTAAAATGTGATAAAAGAGAGAGTGAGAGGGAAGTAGAATAAGTTCAAATATATCTACTGTGTATATAATATGTGTGAGTCAAAGACTACGATTTAAATCAAATAAAACAAATATTAGAACAAAAAACAAAAATACATTTAATGGCATAAAGGCACTAGTGAAAAGTGACTACTCAAAACAAAACCACAAAAATTTTTGAATAAAAAAACAAAATACAGAAAAATATCTGCAAAATTAACCACAGAGAAATCTATTAAATATTCCATAATACAGAAAGTAATTATACCATAAGGTAATAGAGTTGAGGCTAAGCACATTATAGTAACAATAAATGCAAATAAGCTTAAGTGATTTTTTAAAAGAAAAAGATTTTCAAATTGGTGTGAGTTGTGCATGCATGCATATATATAGACACACATGAACTTTAATTTTAAACTGTATAAAAAATAAATAAAACAAAGTAATCCATAAAGGCTAATGGTAAAAGAATAGACAGATTATTTTAGGCAAGTACAAACAATAAAATACCATAGTTTGCAATCGTGATATAAAATGTTGGTGAATATAGGCCATAAAAACATAAAACTATACTATTAAGTCTACTTCATAATGCTAAATGCCATGATTCTCAACAACATATGTATGACTAAATAACACAGTGAGCAACTGCCTAAATCAGAAACAAAAGAAATTCGAGAAGTCAAAATATGCTGGGAACCAGTAATACTCACAGACCAACTCAATTTAAGAGTCCAAACATTGTCAAATATTTTAGAAGAAAAATGCATAATCACGAACTCTTAGAAATATAAGCATCTATTTATGGATCCACAGATAGAGTGAAGGATATTAATATTCTTCTCACAGAATTTGACAGTTTAAAATAGTCAAAAAATAACAAGGATGGAGAATCTAAATAATCCCAAGCTATCTCTTACTATTTTGATATTGGTGTGGGTTTTTGTCAACAAAGCATATATGATAGCAAGGGATTATGACAAATATTTTCTGTCTGACCATAAGCCAATATGATTCAAAATAATCTAATAAAGGAAGAAAGAGCCACATACCACAAAAGAGATGCTAATGGTTGAGAATACTAAGGTAGAAAATGGAGAGAAGTGGAGAGATTCAAAAGCAAGGTAACTCTTAGACATCAAGATAGAGTTACCAGGTAGCCATATAAACTTAGAGTTTTAATACATAGACACCAGGTAAAAACATTAGTCTCTCAAGGGCCCAGTATAAAAGAGTAAACATGCCCTGGCTGGCGTAGCTCAGTGGATTGAGCGTGGGCTGGGAACCAAAGGGTCGCTGGTTCGATTCCCAGTCAGGGCACATGCCTGGGTTGCAGGCCAGGTCCCCAGTGGGGGCCATGTGAGAGGCAACCATACATTCCCGTATCTGTCCCTCTCTGTCTCCCTCCCTTCCCCTCTCTCTAAAAATAAAAATAAAATCTTAAAAAAAAATAAAAGAGTAAACATGTTAAAAAAAAGTAACTAATAAAACTGGTTATTTTTTGAAAACTACTAAATCAAAAATGGCAAACACAAGCCCACTATCCTGTGCAAACTGAAAGTATTAACAGCATGTAAACATTTGGGTTCACATTTTTAAACAGATGGGCATATTCTGATAATGTAAACTTCCATACAGCATGCCCCTGCTTGAAAATATCAATCACACAAATGAGGACAAATTACTTGAGCGATATTGTGGTTCCACATTCAATAATATCTTATTTGTTAGAAATTTTCCACTTAGTCTTGGAATAATTTTAGAAAGGGCAAAAAGTATTTTTCAAAGGTCATGGATTGATTATTACAGATTAGGTTCATTTGGAAAAAAATTATAGCTCATATTTTCATGCTTTGAGTGAATTATTTTCTCAGGCTGATTCATCATCTTTATATACCTTAAATGTCACCAGAGATTCATTTGCTAACACATGCTACAATGCACTTTATCTTTTTCAAGTGCAATGGGAAATGCTGAACAAGTTTTGTTTAGCAGTTTTACTAATTTTCAAATGCATTTTCAAATACAGCTCCTGTCACAAATTTATAATATAACACATTTATGAATACAATTATAGAAAAGAAGAATATATAATATCTCTATACTTCTGCCCCAAATGTATCCAGAGTTGGCATATCTGGTTCAATAAGACTTCATCATTTTTTAAGGCAGAATTGTATTATCTTTGGAAACCCAGGTGCTGAATATTCATATATATGAAAGTACTATAATCAAACTTCAAATATATGTATATATATACACATAAAACCATTTTGATGTAACATAAAGCAAATAATTCATTTCTATATGAAAACAAATTTTCACTCTATAATCTTTTTCATAGAGATTATTATACATGGATATATGTATAAATATACTCACATGTAAAATGCATATTATATATTTATGCATTTACAAACAATTTTGAAATTATGAATACTATATAGCACAAATTCCTATACACTCATACATACATAATTACATGCATAGAGAAACAAAGAACTGTTTTCACTGACATTGAAACAGGTAAATCAATAAAAAGATACTACTCTTTTTCATGATTTAATATTGATCTTGTCTGGATTTTGTCTTCTCAAGTTTATAAACCATCACTAAAAAGGAAACAAAGCCTTCTTGGTCATCTCCTTTTCCTCCTATAATATTGTTCCTTCCCACCTTCCTTCTGTTCATTCTTTGCAACCTTTGGCACTACATAACATATCCTAAAACTGCTTTTTGAGCGAACTGCAAACTTTAGACCTCCAGCTGAAACTCCCCGAGCCTAGTACCAATTTTTAAATAATGACTATTAGCTCTAGCACAATAAATCTAAAATTATAAGATGATTTTCCCTTCGGCTTGCCCCTCCTTCCAGGGTCTCATTTTCAGTCGGCCTACCTTTCTTTTTGACTAGTCCAATCATCTCAAAAACCATTTGCTTCCAGCTCTTCCACAGAAACAAGCCAAACCCTGCCTGCAGTCCTCCCTCAATCTCTCACCTGCCACGATTTCTCACGGCCGTCATCGGAAATCAGGAGTTCAGGCTAATACTTCCTTTAACTTTGGCAATAGCAATAAATTACTGAGGGTTTTTCCTACCTGTTCATTGTTTACTCATTTATTTTTCAAGTATCAGCCCCCAAACCACAAGTGGGAAGATGTTTTGGAAGTTCTGCTCCTAAACCGGAAGTGGGAAGATCCACCGATTCCAGCCCAGGAGCTTTCAAAAGGTTAGTAGGGGAAACATAGCAAGGCCCTGTTGTGCAGCAGGGCAGAAATGAAGAAAGCTGCCTGTAAATGACCGCAGTCATCACAATGATAAAACAATGCCCCATGGTAAACCGCCCGTTAGCAAGGTAGCAGACCCAGCTGTGCACAGGCCGCCGTGAGGAGGCCCATTCAGACCCGGATTTCCCCGGTTACCTAGAGCCCAAGATACGTGCAGTGAAAACTGTTCAGAAAAGTCAAACCCAGTCGATCTGTCTCAGTCCTTCTCTTTGCAAAATTGGGGTAAAAGGACAGAAGGACCTCTTCAAGAGTACTTTATTTCTTTCTCTAGTTCAGGAACTAGCTACGCTTTATTGTATTATGCATTTTATGAGAAACTGACACTTAGAGCTGAGAATTGAGGGTTACTTGTCAGGTAGAGGAGGCAGTAGGCCTGAACAATTCCGAATCAAAACTACAATTTCTTTATCCTGTGTCCTACTTCTACTTCTCACTCCTGAGGTTAAAAACAAAAACAAAAATAAACAAACAAACAAAACCCCGCAAAGCTTGGTCTGTTCTGTAATAATAGCTGCAGTTTTATATTAAGTTAAATCAAAAAATAAAAAATGGAGCCCACTGTGATGGGAACCCCCATTGCTTCCAGCACTCTCACCCTCTACTGCCTCTCTACAAGCTGTGGCTGGTGGAGCCTTGCCAATCAGCTGGATTTTGAAGAGGAGCCAAAGGACCAGCAGAGAACACATTGTAGGCCAGCATCACCTTTCTTGACAGTATGGAAGGCAGAGGCCTGGCATCTTCTGTTTGAGAACGCTGAAATTTATACAGGTTGTGTCTTTGCCCAAAGTCGCCCACCTAACTGGAAGAAGAACACTGTAAAGTTGACACAACAGTGAAGTTTGTATTGCCTGTGGCAGGAGCTTTAGTAATTGCTGTAGTAACTGAAGGAAAAAATACAAGGAGGAACCGCCCAAAATGGAATTTATTTATAAAAATTGTATATGTATTCATACATGTTTTAAAAAAAAAATCACTGAAGCCCAATGCAGCCTCTCACAACAACACCAGCTGGCGCACTGATATAGACGGGTTCCTAGAACACTCAGCTAATGGGGGAAGCCTGTGCTACAAGGGATCTGCTCTGCAGGAGATAATTCTGTTTCTTTTTGGGGGGAGTCCAACTTCCTATAAAACTTCAGCAGCTTCATCAGAGTTTCAAGATGGGAAATCAGCAGATGTGAGCTGCTAACTCCAATAGCCTCTCTCTAAAACTTGTTGTTCTTAAAGTATTGTCTCCTAATGTTTTGCTTGCATAAAATTCCACATCTTTTAAAATCCAAAGCTAATGATCACAAAGTCCATTGTTCAACTAACTTTATCACTTTGACATTCTACAAGATCGACCATCTCTGTGTTTTGAACACTTCAGAGTGTGATTATTGTAGGGACACGGCTCCACAGAAAGGGACCTCGCTTCTGCATGCAGCCCTTAAACTACTGCAGCTCTTTCTATAGTGAGTGTCAGTGGAATGACTGACAATCTTCCAGACAATGTAGAAAAAAATAGGTAAGGGAATACATTTGCTTGAAGGATAGACAGGTGAAAACAAAGGATAGAGGAAAACTTAGAAATAATAGCCTTTTTGGCAGTTGAGTTCATACTTTTGAAGACACGGCTGCTTCCCACAAATGATTAATTGCAGAACAGACAGTCAAGTCAGACAATACCTTTTTTAAAAAAATTTTGATTAATTTTTTGTTAAAACTTCTGAGCTCTTTATTTCTGAAAAATTTTATGTGATATTTTCAGAACGTGGTTGACCAAGGGAAACTGAAAACCCAGAAAGGGAAACTGTGGGTAAGGAAGGGGAATACTATAATAAATCTCTCTCTTTTTTAATTTTACTAAGAAAAGTTTATGTGGTTCATTGGAACTCTCTATCCTAATGTCTGATGTTCTTGCATTATGAAGTTTTGTCACAAAGTTAACATCACCTATCTCTAAACAATTTCAGAACCAGGAGAGTTTTTGAATATTCCTATTGCATCACAAAAAAATGACCTGGTATGGACAGGACTTGGACTCACTTGGTAAAACCTGTTTGAGTCCAGACCCAAGCTATGGAAACTGACATTGTGTGCAGGTGGGACGGTTCCAGGGGAACTAGGCAGTTTCCTAACACCAACACCAGCATTCCTGCAACTGGAAACAGCTCCTGGGGAAATATAGCGGATTTCCGTGAAAGACCTGTTGGACCCTCCCTTGAACTCAGAATCGGTCCTGTATTAGAAGTAAAACTGCGTAACATGGTAGTCAAAATTATTCTGCATCTTAGTTCTGTAATCCCTACCCCTGGTTAGAGAAATTTAGGAATTGTACTATTTAGAAATAACTAAGACCAAAGGACATTATTTGGCGCAACACAATTTATTTTATTTTTCAAAGGCCTAAGTATAAATTGTTTTATGTTTGGACATGCTTTCCTATATAATTCCTTCCCTTTTTAGGTTAGGTATATTTTGTGTATCATTTTAAGACAAGTGCTATTCTCCACAATTGCCTCATGTTTAATCTCCATGTATTTGCTCTTTTCTATTACCAATTCTTGGATTTGGGATTTTGATTTTTATGTCACCAAAATGTCATCTTCTTACTGAGATTTCTATGAACATATATTAAGTCAAAAATTGTTTTTCAATTTTTTTAAATCCTCACCCAAGGAAGTATATCTTTATTGATGAGGTGAGGGCAGAGAGAGAGAGACAGAGAGAGAGACATTGATGTGAGAGAGAAAACTCCATCTGTTATCTGTTGTTAGCTGAATGTGCCCCAACAGGGGATCAAACCTGTAACTCAAGGACATTTTTCATTGCTGAGAAAGAGAGAGAGAGAGAGATTGGTTTCCTCCTGTATACTCCCCAACCGAGAGTAAACCCACAACCTAGGTATGTGCCCTAATTGGGGATCAAACCTATAACCCTTTGGTATATGGGATGATGCTTCAACCAACTGAATCACACAAGCAACGGCAGAATCTATTTTTAAATTGATTTTATTGTTGACACTATTACAGATGTCCCCATTTTCCTCCCCTTTGCCCACCTCCACCCAGCCCCTGCCCCTCTTCCTTCTGGCCATCACCAAACTACTGTCTGTGTCTATAAGTTATGCATGTATGTTCTTTGGATAATCCTTTCACCTTCTTCCCCCCAGTCACTCTCTTCCCTCCCCTCTCACAGCTGTCAGCCTGTTCCATGTATTCATGCCTCTGTTTCTATTTTGTCTACCAGTTTATTTTGTTAATTGTATTCCACATATAAATAAGATTTTATGGCATTTGTCTTTCTCTGACTGGCTTACTTCACTTAGCATAATAATCTGTAGGTCCACCTGTGCTTTTGCGAAAGGTAATATTTTCTCCTTTTTAATAGCGTGGAGTATTATATTGTATAAATATACCACAGCATTTTTATCTGCTAATGAACTGATGGACATGTGGGCAGCTTCCAAATCTTGGCTATTGTAATTAATGCTGCTATGAAAATAGGGGTGCATATATTCTTTCAGATTGGTGTTTTGTAATGTTAGGGTAAATTACCAGAAGTGGAATCATTAGGCCAGAAGACAGTTTCATTTTTATTTTTTTAAGGCAATTCCATACTGTTTTCCACAGTGGTTGTACCAATCTGCATTCCCACCAACAGTACGCTGGAGTTCCTTTTTCTCCACATCCTTGCCAGCATGTGTTGTTTGTTGATTTATTGATGATAACCATTCTGACAGGTGTGAGGTGATATCTCATTGTGGTTTTAATTTGCATCTCTCTGATGATTAGTGACATTGAGCATTTTTTCATATGTCTATTGACCATCTGTATGACCTCTTTGGAGAAGTGTCTATTTAGGTCCTTATCCAATTTTTTAAATTGGGCTCTTTGTCTTTCTGGTGATGAGTTGTATAAGTTCTTTATATATTTTGGAAATTAACATCTTATAAATGTATCATATATTTTGTTCATAGAATGGAAGAATTAACATCATTAAAAACTCCATACTACCCAAAACAACCTATAGATTCAATGCAATTCCTATAAAATACCAATGGCATATTTCACAGAACTAGAAGAATTGCTCTAAAAATGTGTATGTAAAACACAAAAGACCTTGAATAGCCCCAACCAGCATGATAGAGAAGAACAAAGTTTAAGGTATCACAATACCTGATATCAAACTATACTAAAAGGCCATTGTAATCAAAATAGGCTGATATTGGCATTAGAACTGGCATTACATGAATAAAACAGAACAGAGAGCCCAGAAATAAACCCATGCCTTTATGGTCAATTGATATTTGACAAAGGAGGTAGGAACATACAATGGGGTAAAGACAATATCTTCTATTGGGAAAAATGGATAGATACATACAAAAAATGAAACTAGACCACCAACTTACACTATACATGAGAATAAACTTAAAATGGATAAAAGACTTAAAATTGATAAGCTGCAATATCATAAAAATCCTAGAAGAAAACATAGGCAGTAAAATCCCATGCATCTCTTGTAGCAATATTTTTACAAATGTATCACCTAGGGCAAGGGAATCAAAGGAAAAATAGACAAATGGGACTACCTCACACTAAAAAGCTTCTGCACAGCTAAGGAAAGCAGCAACAAAATGAAAAGGGAGCCCACCGCACGGGAGAACATATTTGCCAATAATACTTCTGCTGAGGGGTTAATTTCCCATGGATCTCTGGAATCTTGCCTGAGAGCTTTCCTGCCATGACCCAAACCTGCAATATCATCGCTAGGCCTTTGGCTGCAAAAATGCAAATGACCATATCAAACTTAACTTTGCTCCTTATCAAACCACCATAGACTCTTTTTTGTTTGTTTCATAATTTTATTGAAGCAAGAAGTAAGGATAATACCACTTGTTAGTGTCATATTTTAAGGGATTAAAATACTTTGTAACTGAGATAGCACAAAACCTTTCAGGACGTTTAGAAATGCAGCATGAAAAATTAAAGTTGACACTGTGGCCACTTAGAAGACCAGGAACAAAACAGAATACCTTATGCCAGGGAAGCCTCAGCTAGAGTAATCTAGTCTGTTGAGTATCAGAATTTAGAAATGCTGCAAAGTTGTACAAGACACACAATTTGCAGACAGATAATATTTGGATATTTTGGATTATCTACTTTATCCTTACTACCTCATATATTTGCATATATATATGTAGAAATAAATATTCTGTAATTGTAACACTGTGAATGTGCATTTTTTATTTTAAATTTTTGCCCATGGAGGTAGATAAAGTATTAGTTGTACAAATGCTTGATTACATTTCTTCTTGGGAAGACACAGCGTGAGAATTTGTGGGCTAGTTTTCATCAATTCAAGAAAAATGCTCATTTATTAAAGAATTGATGCTGATATGAAATGACAAATGAATTATTGTACTGTAGAGCTATTTGCTTAGAGTGCATATGCTTTGGCATGTTATCACAAATTCATCGTGTCTTATGTTACTTGGATTATATGCAACAAGCCATCAAATGTAATGACCTTAGTTTTCTCCCTCCAGCTCTGTAGGGTAAAATCACACTTCTCCAATGCAAATTCTTTCATGGCTGCATAAGGGGATAGAAAAAAGGAAGACCGTATCCCTGTCTATCAGAATGAATGTGGCTACATTAATCTTCCCAAAGGCACTAAGCTGTAACTTATATTTTATTTAATAGTCTATTTTTATAACAACAGTCAGAATGCAAAAGGCAATTACATTCCTCAACACATATGGGATTGTATTCAACATTTAACCTCACATCAGGGAAAACATGAATGAAGTCTTACAGTCACTGGTTTATCTGTCTGACACGTACGAGTATGTGTACCTGACTTGCTTGGCTTGCCTTTTCAAATTCTTGCTCAATTTGTTTTTCTACTTCATTTAGTGGAAGGCTGCACGTGCCCTCAGGGCAGTATGCAATACTTTCTGATGAACAGAAAGAATGTTGCTGACATAACAAAAGCTTCATGAAGCCGCAAAAATGAAAAAGGATTTCTAAAACATGGTTATTATTACATTTAGCACAAAAGGCTCAGATATTGATAGGAGCAGATGCAATTATTTTTTCATTTAATATATTTTGCTTTACAGTCCTAAGTTGTGCTGGCCATTTGTCGCTATCAGTAGTAGCAAAGTGGGACATTATAGCAGCTAGAATATTCCATAGTGTTCACAATGATGACCAGCAAGATTTATTTTCCGGTTCATGCCAAGCTTTGGCACAGATAGAAAATAGGTAGCATTGACAGGCTGGACATTTCCTGCCATTGACTATAAAAATAGTAACACTTGAGATGAGAATAGTAAGAAAGAGCAATCTTCTTTAAACTGAAACTAAGACAAGAAATGTGCTTTATTTACTAACTTCTCTTTTATAACATCATTCCCTTATAGATTTCTAGCTTATTTTCAGTGAGCTGAAAGAGGCCTGGCTGGAGTGGAGCAGATAATAGCAGACATTGAACTAACTAACGACTTTAGCAAGAATACGGGAGTTAGGGCTAAGAAACGTGGTAGTCCTGGCAGCTGTTTGGAGTTATGGGGAAGAAAACGATGACGACGATGATGATAACTAACTCATTCAGAGGGCTGTAAAATACATTTTGCTGAATCTTCCACAAAATTTATGTGATGGCTAAGAATATATTTATGCTTATGCTCACATTACAATATGGAAATAGAAGACTGGATAGATTAAGTGGCAGATTAAGTAACTAGGTAAAGTATATATAGCAAATATGCTACATAGTTATGCTAAATCACAGGTCTTTTTTCTAAATATGACATTTTATATCAAAGAGATATAAAAATTAGGTGCTTCCAAATCAAGTTTAACTTGATTAAAGCAAAATATTGAAAGACATTCATAATTATTATAACACTAATATGAAGAGATATTACACAGTATGATTATTTTTTCCAAAGGATCGGGCAAGCATTTATGCACAATTTCTGGTATAGTATGAAAGACTATAATATATTGTCTCAATAAAATTGCCATGCATATTTGTACAGTAATAGATGAGGTAAACTTTAACTTGAATTCAGTCATACTAAATACAATTTGAGTAGATAAATATGATATAGACATAAATTGTTTCATCATTTAAATAATATGCTCAGTTAGAATACCAATTATTTTCCTCTTTAAAAAGTTTTTCTTAATCTTGTTAGTAAACTCTAAAATCATAATGAATAATTCTGTTAGAGATCAGCCATTACCATTCGAACATGGAGTTTATAGTAAGTACCAGGTATTTGTGCTAGGCACAATAGCTACAATTTCATATCCCCCTTAAAAAGAACAGAAAAGAATTTACAGAGGAAGTACAATAAAAATGTATATTATGGTTAGAAATACTTACCTGGTGGTTGTTATCAATAATTTTAGAAACATCATTAGTGATTGTTCATTCTATGTTGCCCTAGATGTTAAATACTGCTTTTGTTCTTTTAGTGCTAATTGAGGCTTCACTATACATATGACACTGTGGCAGAGGGAAAGGTTAATAAGTCCGTGTTCTTGCACTACTGTTTAGTGCATGGAAGGCAAATGTGTCACAATCAAATCCTAAAGTGTGACAGTTATGACTGTAGAGATGTGCACAGATTGTAATAGAACACACAACAGAGAAGAAGGGATATGTCCCATCTACTGGGAAGTGGAAGTCTTTGGGAAACATTCTGTAGTGGAAGCGATGGCAGACAGGAAGTGGGGTAAGGGTGGGAAGATTCCGGACATAGTGCACAGCGGAAAGCAGCATGTACAATGTAACATTTCTGCCCTCTGAAGCTGTTTTTTCTCTTTTGTTAAAAATCTTGCAATTATCTAACCAGAAAGAACACTAATTAATGCACTACAAAGATCTGGACAAAATGAGCTGATTGATTTCAGACTTCTACTCCATAATAATTTTATTAAAATAAAAGAAATGACAAAATTTCTTGAGACTTTAGAAGGGGAAAGCTATTGTTCCACAACTGCAGTTCACAAAAGTTCTGTTGATTTTTCAGGGCCATAATATAATACGTTATTCTGGTATGTAAGGCCTTGAGAAACAAACTTAATTTTTTTTAAAGTATACTTAAAGACGTCCACTAAGTCATTTTAAAGATGAATTAAGTATAAGTACTAAGAATGAAGAGATTTGGTGAACAGGACTGCAGTTCTTTTATTTAGTTTTGATGCCAAATTAAAGAAACCAATTGGACTAGGTATTCTCAGTAGATTTTAAGTCTGAACAGTGAAGCTGGACTTTGTATTAAGTACTACAAAGATCAGTCCCTCTTTTGTACCTTCAAATTTTCTGGAATCAAGAAATATGTTAATAAAACTATCTAGTGTTCAAGTGGAATATATCGTCTATTGTTTTATAACCACTTGAAGCATAACTAGGTTTCTTCCATACAGAAATTGCTTTCAAAGGCTATAACATTTACATAGTTTGGAGTTTAGGACAATTGCCAACAATTGGTTCTTGTTTATTCTCATCAGAAATGTAGAGCTGAGTTGGGGAATTTACAGGTCACTTTCATGTCAAAAAAGTTGAGAAATTAAATTATTTTTTTCTTCTATCTTTAACATTATTTCTGAATGAAAATGTCCAATATCATGTGTCATTAAATTATCTCTATATATATCTTGTTTATAAGATCTGTACATGTTATTATATGTTTACTATTCTTAAATGCATATAAAATTTAACTATGTAAACATGCATAGAAGAAAGATTAAAGGCTGCAATGACATAATAACATTGGTTGTATGCATTTAATACAAGTATGGATGGTTGTTACTTTCCCCTTTACACACTTATCTATTTCTTCATTTTTGGAAGGCTTAATATTTGACATATAACATTTTAATATATTTTATTGGTTATGCTATTACAGTTGTCTCCTCTTTATTCCCCTCTGCCCTGCACCACCCCTCCCACCATCCTTCCCCCATCTTAGTTCATGTCCTTGGGTCATACATATAAATTCTTTGGCTCTCCATTTTCTGTACTACTCTTAACCCCCCCCCCCTATTTTATAGCTACCATTTATGCTTCTTATTTCCAGTATCTTTTCCCCTATTTTTCCCCTCCCCTTCCCTGTTGATAACCCTCCATGTGACCTCTATTTCTGTGAATCTGTTCCTGTTCTAGTTGTTCACTTAGTTCATTTTTGTTTTTGTTTTGTTTTGAGGTTTGATTGTTGATCATTGTGAGTTGTCATTTTACTGTTTGTATTTTTTATCTTCTTTTTCTTAGATAAGTCCCTTTAACATTTCATATAATAATGGCTTGGTGATGATGAACTCCTTTAACTTGATCTTATCTGGGAAGCGCATTACCTGCCCTTCGATTCTAAATGATAGCTTTGCTGGATAGAGCGATCTTGGATGTAGGTCCTTGTCTTTCATGACTTCAAATAGTTCTTTCCAGCCCCTTCTTGCCTGAAAGGTTTCTTTTGAGAATTTTTAAAAAAAATTTACAAAAAAAAGTGAAATAAAAATACTAGAAGAGATTACTTCTAAAAATATAACAAGTTCTGACCTTGTTTTGGCTGCTCTTTCTCGTTTTATATTTTATAAAATTACTGCTCACATATTAACTTTCTGGAAGATATAATGCTTATATCTAAAAAGATTTTTTTTACTACATGTACTCCAATATCTGAATGGAGAATTTAGGTAATAGAATCTACATCATGGAGTTTGATAAATAATTTCAGGTTGGTAAGAGGTGCTAATTCAGATATAAGAAGATAAATATCTACAACCTGCCCTTGGTGAAATCAAACCAGTCATTTCCATAGCTGAATGTTTCAATGGGAAGCTTGTAAGCAACTGGGGATGAGGGACATCCATAGCAATAATATAATAGGCATTTTTCATAATGCATATGAAAGTCTCCATTTTCTTTATTCGCTTTATCAAAAATCTTAAAGATTTCTAATATATCAGTTTAATTTTTTTTCAATTTCCAGACTCTGAGGTGAGGACTAAGCCTAGTAACAGGAACGGTTGTCTGACAATTTTAGTTCATTGGCTTTACCCTCAAAAGCAAGTAGACTGAAGACTGTTTTCTCCCCCACAGCTGATTTCTTAAAGTGGATTGTAAGGTGGTTTCTAAAAAGAAATAATTGAACTTAAAAATAGACACATTAACTGAGATTCATTACCAGGTTCCTAAACATAATTTTTGTATCAAACTTTCAGTCTCTCTTCATTTTCATTCTCCCAGGGTATGAATTACTTTATTGATTAGGAAACTATGGTCTGAATGCACAATGAAAACCTATAAAGAGAAACTCATTTCAGAAAGAAATTAATAATTTTAACAGTGAAAAACAGTTTTCCTGTGCTCAATCTTATAATCTATTTTCCATTATTTCCCAAGTGTACTCCAAACATCACTAATTTATGGCATTGTGCAGATAATCAATTTAAAATGAGAGAATTACACAAAATATGTTTCCACAAGGCTAACTTCTAGCTTTTACACTAAAATAGTTATAGTTTTGTATGCAAAAGCTAAATATTTTATAATAGAATTATACTGCTTTGCAAATATATTCAGTGTTGAAAATTAATAGAATAACATTTCCATATGTTGTCTTAGGAATTATACAATTTATTGAGGAAAACAAGCTATTAATGTAAACTATGAATAAGCACAAAAATTCTCAGTGTTAGGGCAACTTATTATATGGTAGGCACTGTGTTATAGGACTTTCTACATGCATGATCTATTTTAATCCTCCTAAAACTCCAATAAGTGGATACTTCATTATCTATTTTTTTAATCAAGAAAAAATCCATGCTTTAGGGAACATTAAAAAATCTTGTTCAAGTTCTCATAGCTGAGATTCAAACCAAAGGTATACCTAACTTTGCATGCTGTGCTGTTAAACATTGTACAGTACGCCTCTCTTCATATAGTTAAACTAATTCACCATCAATTCAAATCTTCCACTTAGGCTTCTTTTATGGCATGGGCCCACCCAACTGGCCCATACTAGTAAATGCACAGGGATAAATTAGGAGGGATACTGCTCATATGTTACCATAGGCATGTTCTCCAGTCATGAGGTCATGTTTATGTCACTCGCCAGTCCTGAAAGTTGTGTTTTAGCTAATATAAAAATAAAAACAAATGATGTAACACACAAAGGAATGTCCAAGTCCTAATCATAAGGAATGGGGATAGAAAGAAGAACTGTATTACTTTAACTTTTAATTACACAAGGAAAGCAAGACTATGTAAAAACTAGAAACAGTGAATGTTCCCTTCCACCTAGCCCTAAAATCCTAATAGAGATAACAAGTTTCACACATAATTTAATATTCTGGGGCCTATTCTATACACAAACACACATACCCTTGCTTAAAATTAGCATGCATTGATTGAACTACATTATATGTTTTGCTTTGTGTCTTTTTGTCTCTTATAATATATGTTGGAAATCTATTTATGTCAGTGCAAATAGAATTCTTTTAAATTGATGAGTTGTCTAGTTAAAACATTTATTTATTTGACCCTCTTCTTATAAATATGTAACTTGTTTTCCGTGCTGTCTATTACAAAAATAAACTGAAAAATCTTGCAATTTACTTTTGTGTATAATTTTTAGATATGATCGTGTAAGTGAAATTGCCGGATCAAACGGCAGGTACATTTATGATAGCTACTGCCAACTCGCTACATCCTTGTAATATACCTCTGTGTATTAAATGTAATGCTATTAGAATCTGTTCTGTGTTTTTTGTCAGAATTTCAAATAGATCTCCCTGCCTCCCAGGAAATTTAAGCAGATATAAAAAATTGCTGTTGACAACTTAGTAGAATAAACTTTCTTAGCACTTCCAATTTATGTGTTTATAATTCTTCCAGGGATAGAGAGATTCCTAAAAGGGGTCCTTCCTACTTAAAGTAGCAACAGCAACACATTTTTGCATGGCACTCCTTACTAAGTAGAAGGTAATCTCCATAGAAATTTGCATGTTTCAATCGGTATTGAATTGCTTTCTAAAATCTTTATTAGCCAGTTTTTGATACATTTCAAATAAATAAGTTCACATTCTTAAAAGAAAAAATAGTGACACGACAAAGCTATAATGAGCCATTATGAGGAAATGTTCATAACATAACATAACAGAGGTGAAAGGCGCTGCAAGGAAACCTTGGGTATTTTTCTGATGGGCATTTATAACTAAACATTAAAAAAAGACTTTTCCTATCTTCCATGTACCCTTAGAAAACAATGATCAGTGACTAAGTTGAAATACCCTAGCAAAAAGCATTATTTAACAATAATTAAAACTTTTTGTATTTTTCAATACTTTTTTATCAAGTTTTCATTTTGAAATTATAATTTCAAAATTACTAGTTTCTCATATGTACTTCATTGGCTGTAATATTTAATTAATTAATTAGAACTATAGTGTAATATATTATAGATAAAATATTATAATATAATATAGTATATTACTTGTCCAGACTTAAACATACAGTTTTCTATGAAATTTACATGATAAAAAATAACTGAGAATATGAGTTATTACAGAATGCACATTTTAACAGTTTTCTCTCCATTTAAGAATTTTTGCCCAGTAGTAAAATATTCTGGTTAATAGGAAAGTATACTTTTCTACTATTAGTGAAAATTTTGGAATTCATGGGGATACATATAACACTGAAGGTATATTAAGCATAATATTTCATGATTTATAAAACAATTTAGAATCTTTCATTTTCATAGCCATCATTATAGCTTTTGCTATAATTCTCCTGAGATATGATTATTTCTAAAATTCACTTTATTTTGCTAAGCCCATCTTTGAAATAATAGCTTAAATATAATGTTCATTTTTGCTAGCAAAATATCATATAGGTACAGAAATAATTCAGCAATATAAAATACTATATATTGTAATGGCTTATAATCAGTATAATAATTGATTGTGCACACTCTCTTTGATCCAAAGTATTTAATTTTATCAGCCTTTAAAAGTAAGTATATCTAGTCCAGAAAGTAACAAACACATGCTGTTAAAACTGTTCCATAAATGGCTGTCTCTAAAGAATATCTTACATATTTCAGATCATTCTGCCACAGTCCTTACAGTCAAAAAGAGAAAAAGAGAGAGAGGGAAAAAACTCATGGACACAGACAACAGTATGGTGATTGCTCGGGAAAGACGTGTGTGGAGGTGGAAGAGGGTATGGAGGGATAAACGATGAAGGGAAAAGTCTGATTTTGTCACTCTTAAGAATGAGACATTACATAATTCCATTTGCTGAAGACACAAACTTTGAATTCTTTTGCATATCTTTATAAGCTCCTGCCACCTTCTCCTGCATTAATAGTTGACAGCATTCCACCCCAGAACCATGTTCTCTCTGCTGAATACTCCACACTCTCCACCTCATCAGCTCGAGTGGTGCTCCACATATGACACAGTGCCTGCTTTCTTTCTCCTCTCTGTGGAAGTAACTGGTACCTTCTTTAGATCCCATGGGTAACTTGTAATATGTCCATTACATCACCATAATAGTTGATTGTAATTATTTCATTACCTATTTTTCCTAAACTATGGAATCATTGAAAGTGAGGAAATATCTTTATAATTACTTTATTTAGGAAAAGTACACCCCAGAGATGTTAAAAATTTTTGAACAAGAGTTCTGGCAAAGATGGAGGCATAGGCAGAAACCCTTCACTTCCTCGAACAACCAAAAGGAGGATAGCAACCAATCTAAAATCAATAAATAATCAGAAGTGCCTGAAAATAAAACTGAATGGAACTCTGACAACCAAGGAATTAAATAAAAAATCAACCAGAACAACCAAACCAGTAAGGCGGTGGACCATACAGGCCAGCTGAGAAAAACCGTGGTGAGACTGACTTAAGGGGAAACTGAGACTCAGAGCCGACAGTGGACTATGGCAGTTGCCGCAGTGGGAGAAGCTCCCAGTCTCACATGAGAGAGAGTCCATTGGAAAGTGCACTCGAGACAAGTGGGTGAACTGCATTGTTCCCTCTCTGGGCCCTCCCCACAGGCAGTGCCACAGAAAGGAGGGTTGCCCTGCCTGGGTGAATACCTAAGGCCGCGCCCCCTTATAACTTATCAGGTGTGCCAAGACAAAGAAATATGGCCAAAATGAAAGAACAGATCAAAACCTCAGAAAGAGAAATAAGCGATGAGGAGATAGCCAACATATCTGATGGAGAATTTAAAACCCTGGTAATCAAAATGCTCACAGATCTGATTGAGCTTGGTCGAAAAATGAAAAAACAAATGAGGCCTGGCTGGTGTAGCTCAGTGGATTGAGCGCGGGCTGGGAGGCAACCATACATTGCTATTTCTCCCTCTCTTTCGCCCCCCCCCTTCTCCTCTCTCTAAAAATAAAAATAAATAAATAAATAAATAAAATGAAAGATACTCAAAATGAAATAAAGCAAAATATCAGGGAACCAACAGTGACAGGAAGGAAATCAGGACTCAAAGCAACAATTAGACAAAAGGAAAAAATAAACATCCAACTGGAACAGAATGGAGAAACAAGAATTCAAAAAAGTGAAGAGAGTCTTACAAGCCTCTGGGACAACCTGAAACATTCCAATATTGGAATTATAGGCGTGCCAGAAGGAGAAGGACAACAGCAAGAAATGGAAAACTTATTTCAACAAATTATGAAGGAAAACTTCCCCAATCTGGTGAAGGAAATAGACTTCCAGGAAGTCCAGGAAGCCCAGAGAGTCCCAAAGAAGTTGGACCCAAAGAGGAACACACCAAGACACATTATCATTAAGTTACCCAAGATTAAAGATAAAGAATCTTAAAAGCAGAAAGAGAAAAGGAGAGCATTACCTACAAAGCAGTGCCCATAAGACTATCAGCTGATTTCTCAAAAGAAACCTTGCAGGCAAGAAGGGAGCTGGAAAGAAGTATTCAAAGTCCTGAAAGGCAAGGACCTACATCCAAGATTACTCTATCCAGCAAAGCTATCATTTAGAAAGGAAAGGCAGATAAAGTGCTTCCCAGATAAGGTCAAGTTAAAGGAGTTCATCATCACCAAGCGATTATTATATGAAATGTTATAGAAACTTATCTAAGAAAAAGAAGATAAAAAATATGAACAACAAAATGACAACAAACTCACAACTATTAACAAATTAACCTAAAAGAAAAGAAAAACAGTGAAAACAAAAAGTAAGCAAACAACTAGAACAGGAACAGAATCAGAGAAATGAATATCACATGGAGAGATTTCAGTGGGGAAGGGGAAGGGAGGAATAGGGGTGGAAATGTACAGGGAAGAAGAAGCATAATTAGTAGGCATAAAATAGATGGGGAGACATAAAAAATGGTATAGGAAACAGAGGACTCAAAGAACTCATATGTACAACCCATGGACATGAACTAAGTGGGCGGAATGCTGGAGGATTGGGGGGCAGGGGAGAGGTGGGATAAAGGGGGGAAACTGGAAAACTGTAATAGCATAATCAATAAAAATACTTAAAAATAAAAATAAATTTTTGAACAATTTTTCATTGATAAATTTACCATTTGACAATACAGACCAAATTATATCTTTAATTAAAATTTGAGAAACCTCTAGTGGAACTTCAAGGAAAAGGTTTTTAACTATAAGACAGACACTATTTTACTCTTCTGTATGTTAAGCTGTATGCAGAAGTGTGGGTGGGAGTTTGATGATGTTGGGAGATTCTGCACATTGGGAGTAGGGTCACTGCATTAAAACCAAAGTTCTACACATCTTCTCCAACACTTGTTATTATATTTCTTGTTGATAACAGCCATTCTTATAGGTGTGAGGTGGTATCTCATTGTTTTCATTTGCATTTCCTTAATAGCTGAATTTGAGCATCTTTTCATATATGAATATCTGTTAGCCAGGACCCCTCATTCACAGATGGTGGGTATGCACACTGCTACATGCAGATACATGAAAAGATGCTCAGCTTCACTAGAAAGTAGGGAAATGCAAATGAAAACTGCAGTGAGCCACCGCCTCACACTTGTAGGAATGGCTCTCATGAGCAAGTCAAGCGACAGCGCCGTCGGAGGTGTTGTGGAGCAAAGGGAGCCCTCGTTCACTGCAGAGGGGAATGCAGACTGGTGCAGCCACCATGAAAAACAGCATGGAGGGTCCTCAAAAAATTAAGAATAGAGTTACCATATGACCAGAAATCTTCTGGGTATTTACCCGAAAATTTGAAAACAAGTATTTGCAAAGACGTAGGCATCCCTATCTTCATGGCAGCATTATTTATAGTGGTCAAGACATGGAAGCAACCAAACTGTCCTTTGTTAGATGATTGGATAAAGCAGATGTGATATATATATATATATATATATATATATATATATATACATATATATATATATATATAATAAAATACTACTCAGTCATAAGGAAAGATGAAATATTGCTATTTGTGACAACACAGATGGATCTTAAGAATGTAACAGTAAGTAAAATAAACCTGAAACAGTCAAGAACCATACGATTTCAGTAATATGTAGGACATAAAACTGAAAGTAAAAAATGTACAAATTAAGAAAATACAAAACAAAAACTCACAGACACAGAAAACAGTATGGTGTTTACCAGAGGCAAGGAGAGTTGGGGGGTAAAGGGGGTCAAATATGTGGTGATGAAAGATTTGATTTTGGGTGGTGGGCACATATACAGGTTATGTATCATAGAAATGTACACTTGGAATCTATAAAATTTTATTAACCGTCACCCAAATAAATTTAATAAAAATAATTCTCATATATAATTATACCTATATGAGAGGTTTATGTAAATCAGTAATAAAAATGTTTCAAATATTTTATTATGCATATTGGTTGATATATGACTAGGAGCAAAGTCAATAAATTGTACTTAAGTGAAAAATTAAAAACAAACAAACCTAAAAACATAAACAAAATCGCTGATGAAGGAAATAGGGAAATTATCCATATTATAGGTAAGAATTGACTTAAGAGTTCTCATTATACACACTTATTTATCAATATTTTCATTTTACATGCAACTATTATGAACTTTTATTATAACTTTGATCATTCAAACAGGATTACCAAATCTGCATTTTTAATTTTCTAATTACTATCTGCAGTATTTGACACAGTGAGTCATGATTTGCATAAAATTCCTGACACTTTCAATGGACAATGGCATAACCATTAAAAGTAGATAATTTCAAAATTTACATACAGCCATCATATGAGCTTTTAGTAAGTGCCAGGCTCTGTGTGAACAATTTTAAATGCTATAATTCATCTAATCTTCAAAACAAACTTGTAAGCTAGGCACCGTTATTATCTTTGTCATTTTACACATGTGGAAACAGGTTTATTAAAAATGAATATCTTTCTTAAAATATACAACCTAGAAGTGATAGAAATAGGACTTGAGCTAGAAGCTGCTCATTTCCGTGCCCACAGTCTTAACCACTTTTTTGAATTTGTGATGAAAAGAGTTTCCTGGTATTTCAACATGGAATGGTATAATGCAAAAGAGTTTTTAGTACATTTCTGAGATTTTAGGCTAATTTACAAAAGAACAAATGCATTAAAAAGAGGGAATGGGTTTGATAAATTAGTCCCTAAATGCAGGAATTTGGTGACATCACCCTAAGGAACTCTTGACATTGGGTAGTAATGGGACAGTCGTTGTACATGAGGAGCTGCCTTTTGAAACAAATTGTGTGAACAGAAAAATAAAGAAAAACAAGTCTATTAGTTATTAAAGATTGCATCTGATTTTATTGGAATAACTAGATGTTTCTACTAAAAGTTTGTAAATATATAGGGAAATAGATAAATCGGATTAAAAAAACAAAGTTCCAGTGCAAATTGGATTTTTTTCATTTTCAGAAAATTTTAAAACACTATTAAACTATTTGAAAAATCTAAAGCTTCACTGTATTATATTTTTATGAAGAAGTGGTCTCTGCTGTATGGTACAATTATTTTAGAATCATTTGATTTTGTATCCTCACCCATGGACTTTTTTTTTTTTTTCATTGTTGTTATAGAAAGAAGAAGGGAAAGAGAGCAATATCGATGTGAGAGAGAAACCTTGATTGACTGACTCTTGTACACATCCTGGCCAGGGACCATATGCACCTGGAACCATGGGTACCGGGGATGGGACCAGGGATTGGAACCACAGCCTAGGTATGAGCCCTGATGGGGAATCAAACCCACAACCCTTTCGTTACAGGATGATGTTTCTACCAAGAGAGCCACACCAGCCAGGACCTACAATCACTGTTTTTTTAATCATTTAATTTGAAAATGTTAATTGTTATGTAATAAAAGATATCTTCATATAAGTTCTCTTCGCACAACATACTCACTTATTTTCAATACAGTACAGTTTTACTATCAGAGTCATATTTTTAGAAGTGATCTTTGGAAAATAAAACCGAGTATTTTTATTCAGATAGGGTTATGTGAAGAATTACAACTTTTTCTATATTCTTTCTCTTGTGTGTTAGATTACATTATTTAAATTATTAACTTAGTAATTTATTTGTCACATATTTGTGCTCATTTACCTGGATAAACCATGAGGATGCAAATATAAACATAACATTTCTCCCCAAGAGGTTTAGAGTCTCTTAATGGAAAATCTTTTAAAGTTCTAATTGAATAACAACTTATGCTTTGCTTAAGAAGCAACTCTGTTCTGCACAGCTGTAATTAGAAAGTGAGCCCAAAGGAACCTGTAAACCTAAAACATTAGCC
>PVJI01010993.1:0-57921 GCA_004026765.1 Micronycteris hirsuta | reverse complement strand
TAAAAATTAATTGCAATTTGATCCAGGCCATTATACTTGAGATCATCAAACTACTGCAGAAAATATTAAAATCCAATTTTTATATAGAAAGTATTTTTCTGTGTATTCTAATATGTGATCATTATCACTTAATCAAAAGAGACCCAGGTTAAGCCATATAAAATGGCCAATATTTCACCATACCTAACCAACATAAATGGCATTTTGTATGATTTAGCATAATGTGTGTGTAGTTTAAAGGAGAGTGCAATGAGTCCTTCTTATCACTGCCTTGTTTAAGAAATAAACACCACCAATTATTACAGGTGATTAATTGCATTATTCTAGTCCTTTAAACATTTGATTCTTTTCTTTTACTTAAAAATGGAGTGTCAATTTCCTTACATATATTAGATTTGCCAATATATAAGGTCTATCCAGAAGGGAGCCAGACATGTAATATGAAAAATAGAGATGTTTATTGAAGAAGAATAAGCTACAAGAAACATTGTACACAGAACAATCATGCCTCAGCCCCCTTCAAAGTAGACACCTTGGGACCTCACACAGTTCTCCCAATCGCCATCAGCTGCTCTGTCATATTTTCCTGAATCTCAGTGATGGTCTGAAATCTCCTCCTTTTCAAAGGCTATTTTAGTTTTGGTAAAAGCCAGAAGTCACAGATAACCAAATCTTGGCTGTAGTGGGGCTGAGTCACCGGGGTGATTTTGTGTTTCACCAAAAAACTCATACACTAGATGCCATCAGTGGGTTTATTGTCATGATGGAGCTGCCAGTCCATGGTTTCAGCCTTTGGAATCATATGCAACAGAGGAATGTTCAAGCTTATTGCAAAATTCGATGCAGATTCATTGCTCTACTTGCTCAGTTGTTTGAAATGCAATGGCCACACTCTAACATCCCCACTGACTAGTAGAGGGAAGTAGTAATTGTTCACATAAGCCCATTCCAACACATTCTCTTTGGCTACCAGGTATATCAATGTTGCCCAAATCATTCTCATTATGTTAACAATGGCTCTACTTTTTCCAAACAGACCTCATGGTTCTGTCAACTTTAAATTTTATATTTTGAAGTTTATTATGTACCTCCATTTTTAGATCTGTCAAATCTTTGTGAAATTACTCCCTACTCAGTTCTAGCACTACATTCTAATCATAAAGGCAGTCTTTATACATATTTTGTATTTTTTTTGGTAATATTTTCTTTTTATGACATTTTATTTTTAATCTTTCTGTGTCATTTTGTTTTTTTTTAGTTTTTTTTTAATATTTTATTTATTTATTTTTAGAGAGAGGGGAAGGGAGGGAGAAAGAGAGGGAGAAAAACATCAATGTGTGATTGACTCTGGCACATCCCCTATTGGGGACCTGGCCTGTAACCCAGACATGTGTCCTGACTAGGAACTGAACCAGCGACCCTTTGGTTCTCAGGCTGGCATTCAATCCACTGAGCCACACCAGCCAGGGCTCTGTGTCATTTTGTGTTAGACATGTTTCATGTAAGCCTGATATAGTTAATTAATTAAATTCAAATATATTATCACTGTTTTTTTTAAATGTAGAAATGAGTGTCTCTATGTTGACTAAGATTATTGACCTATTTGAATTTGTCACTTTATTTCCTACATTATCTGTTCCTCTTGTTCTAGTTTTTCTTTTTATTTTCTTTTTAAAATTTAATTTTCTTTTTCTTTTCTCTACTACTTTGATAGATATACACTTTTTATTCTTTAAGTGATCATAATGGAAACTTTAATCTATATATTGAATGTTATAACATCAAAATTAAATAAAAAACTTTTCATTGAAATGAACGACAGGACCAAAAAATTTGAAATGCGTTTCTATCATTTTCTTTATATTTTGAGCATTTTACAAAAATTACCTTAAAAAAAAAAAGACTTGATAAAATGTACTAAAGAAAAAAATAGGATTTAGTCAAAAAGATGGCTTTCCCCTTACAGCTAATAATTTTGTGTATCGATTCCTTTAAATGGTCACTCATTGAACATTCATTTCTAAACACTGCTTTAGATCATAATTATAACACAGTGAAAAAGAATCTGCCCTCAAGAATCTTATAATGTAGTAGGGGAGACAAGAAACCAGATTCTGAAATTATCAGTATTCTTAGTTAAGGTTGGATAAGTATGTGGTAATTTCCTTAGTCACTCTATGTGAGTAGACTTCTCCTTTCAATTGCGTTTATGGTGTTCTTTATTTTTCATGTAGATTTTTAAGAAAGATTTATGCTATATTTATGATGTTATCATTCTTATGTATAAAATCATGTATAAAAATTTATGTGAAATATTTAGAAATCATAGTAAAAACAAACACTTTAAAAGATAACACAATTTACAAAATGTTAAATAAGACTTTTCTTACCTCCACATTTGTACAAGAACATGCATTTTAGTGCTTGTGTATCCTAAAGACTGCTCAGACATCATCGAAAGTGACGAGACTGTCTTTTCACTTGGGGATTCTGTTACCAAGAGCCTCTCTTCCAGCTCCAGCCTGTATTTGAAGGAAACCATCAGTGATCTTGGAGAGTTTCTGGGGAGAAATATTTGTGTGACAAGGTTCAGGGTCCTATGATCTTTGAAGCCTTTTCTACATTTGCCACAGACTTCTACTTTTATTTCAAGACAAGTGAAAAAGGCTTTCACAGAATTACTTGGATGCTTGATACAGTTGCCCTGGAGATTCAGGGACATGGAGTTTTCTCTGACTCTCATCCAACGCAAGCAAGCTGGTATAAAACAGCTAAATCTGCTCTTAAGAAAAAAATAGATATACCTTTTGAATGGCCTGACCTCTGAGTTCTTGGAAACAATAAATGATCGAGTTTTTTCATGGTTTAGTGTTGCTGTAGAAAGTACATAAACTCTAGTCTCTTGTAAGGACTCTACACAAGAGTAATGCCTGCCTAGGTATGATGACTGTGACAGATTACATGTGTGGTGGCCCAACAGAAGCAGCAGATTAGGGAGAAGTTTTAAACAATTCACAATTAAGAAGACCACAATTAGGACCTGTGCCCACATTAATTTTAGTAGCTACTCACCAGCATTTTATCTCCACTTCCATTCCTGCCCCAGATCTGAGGGGAACCAATTGCAACAGAGGCAATAGGGGAGGGCTAGAACCAGGAAGGAGAGAAACCTCCTAATCCCGCTTCTCTTTGCTAGGGATTATCATGAATCAGAACAAGGTCTCAAAGCAATAACATTTTGAAGTGGATGAGTGATAGATAATTCTGCATTAGATTTAACAGGATTTTTAATGCCCAGAATTTAGGATGGTTATAAATAGCAGAGGGTGACCAGAAATGTTATGGAATGTATTTGAGATTTTTCAGAGGTGGTAAAGGACTTATGGTTGAAAGTTGATGTGAGAAAAATATAATTTTTGCTTCTTATGCCTCATCTAGTCCATTTGAATCAAACTATTTAAATAAGCCAGCCTGAGAAAGACAAACATCATATGATCTCACTTCTGTGTGGAATCTAATGAACAAAATAAACTGATGGACAAAATAGGACCAGGGGCATGGACACATGGAACTGACATATCTCAGAGGGCAGGGTTGGAGAGGGCTGAAAGAAATTAGCCAAAGAACTTACAGGCAAATATGCATACCCCATGGACAAAGACAACAGTGAGGTGAAAGCCAAAGGATGGGGCAGGGGCTGGATGGAGGTGGGCAAATTGGGGGGAATGGAGGGCATCTGTAATAGTGTCAACAATAAAAAATTTAAAAAGTAAACATAAATAAATAAGTAAATGTAAAAAGCAGGATTTTATTATCTCTCTTAAATTCACAAGTGGTCACACATTCAGTCTAAATTTTGATTTTTATTTCAAATGAATTTACTGATGGTATCAAAGATGAATTTACCAAGTTTTCCTGGAGATCACAGGCAACAACTTATGCAAATTGGAGTTTAAATATATTTGTCAATAAAGGTTTACCTTGAATTTTTTATCCTTCTCCCAAATATATCTATCCTTCATGGCTCTGTGTTCAGGAATTGGGTACAAATGTAAAGTGTGAAGTTACAAAAATTTCTAAAGAAAGTTAGGGATACTTAACTATTTTATTCCACGCTTATACCGGTTAATGAAATGACCATAGAGAAGACCATAACAATAATGGTAATGCTAGGTATGACATTAGTAGTTTAAATGATTTATATAGGCAGATTAAGGTAAGAGGATAAAAAAAGAAATAACAGCATGAAAAATCTCCATCTTTCACAGCTTTAAAACGTTGGCTCAGTTGTGTGTCATAATTAAGTCAACAGTCTGCTGGTCAGGTTCCAGGCATGCAGACAACCATTCCTTCACTGCCACCAGTAAATTCACAGGTCTACACTTTTCCTGAAAGCTGTTGTGCACAGCCATTTCTAAGGTAGTGTTGACACTTGGAAAAGTCAAGATGGATGGGAAAGCCCCATGGATAAATAATAGCAGAACAGACAGTTATCTAGACAGTGTCCAGAGCAACAGTTAGGTATGTAAAATATTATTTATAGCATAGTTATAAAAAATCCATAATAGTTGGAACTTAATTTGCTCCCACATAACTGACATAGTTTTATAAAGGCAGAAAAATGTTAATTGCATTTTGACAATTTTTTATTTTTGGAGCAATGCGCATGACATTTCATTTATTTTTTTTTTTAATTTAAGGATAGTCAGTATACTATATTAGTTATATTCATTACACGAATACAGTATAGTGAATTGACATTTTCATACTTTATGGTATAATCACCCCACTAATTCTAGTAAACATATAAAATCATGAAAATATACCCCTTCATATTATTATCCCATCCTTCCAAACTTTGGTTTCTCTTTTTATGAATCTGGTTTTGTTTTCTTTAATTTGTTTATTTATTTATTTATTTTTAGATTCCACATATAAATGAAACTATGCAAGATTTGTCTTTCTATGGCTGACTTATTTCACTTAGCCTAATACCTTCTAGGTCAATGTTTAAGAAACTTTTCCTAATATTTTCATGTTATCAGTTTATTTTTTTATTGTTGTTCAGTTACAATGATCCCACTTTTACCCCATTGTTCTCCCCTACCCTGTTCCCCATAATCCCACAGCCAGTCTTTCCCATTGTCCATGCCCATGAGTCCTCTATTCATGTTCTTTTGCTTGCCACTCTTTCTCTGTTATCGCCCTACCCCTACCCTTCTGGTCACTGTCAGTTTGTTCTTTGTTTCCAAGTCTCTGATTTCAGTTTTCTCATCTGGTTTGTTTTCAAGTCAAAGATCTGAACACTGCCTTTAGGAACTGTCATTTCTCTTTGAATTTGGGGAAAATGATAACAATATTGTTCACCTTAATGTGTTCTTTAGAAAGTTTTAGATTATTAACAATCACATTAAATAGGGGTATGTATTTAAAGATAATGGTATTTGTAAGGTTTATATAGACAGACATATGTGGAATTTACTAATCTGAAATTTGACTTGTGCAAAGAAGGTATTTGAGTAACTAAAAGCTAACATTTACTTATTTGTTTCAGGCACTGTTTTTTATATTAACCCCTTGAATCCTACCAATGATTTTACAATGTAGATTTTTTTTTAATTGTATAGACAAACAGAGGAAAAGCTGAACAAGGTGATAGATGGTAGGTGCTGGGGTTTGAAGATAGTTGAGACTTAGACATGCGCTATAATACTCTATAACAAAATGTTCTGAAAAGGGACTCAGATTGAAAAGCTGGTTTGGTCATGGTGCTTGAAGCTTTGATTGTGGTTATATAGTTGTGATGATATTGATTTTTTAAAAAAATTGCCTCCATTCTGCAGGTGATAAGCTAATTACATTGTATGTAAAATATCAAATAATTACTTTAAGTACCTTATAATTTAGAAAATATTACTGTCTTTCATTTTTATATGAGAAAACTAATGCTAAGAGAGATTATGTAAATTGTCTACAGTCACTAAGCTAATGCATTACGGAGCCAGGACATCCACTCAGGAAGTCCACATCTAATGCCAATCCTTTACTTGTGTACTCAACTCTTTACTGAGCTTTATTTTCAGAAAGTATATGATTACATCAATATAGCCCTGGTTCATGCACACTAACATAGTTAGCTAATTAAAGTCTATTACCTATTTCTGATTTACATTGTAATAGCCATACAGATTAAAATAGGTGACCTGTTGAATTAATTTTTTAATGGAATAGTCACTACATTCAGATATAACCAGATGAGATTTAAAAATTATACATCTTTGTTGTTTAAATAAATTGAACATTTCTCTTTTTTAAGATTTTATTTATTTACTTTTAGAGAGAGGGGAAGGGAGGGAGACAGAGAGGGAGAGAAACAACAATGTATGGTTGCCTCTCACGTGGCCCTCACTGGGGACCCAGCCCACAACCCAGGCATGTGCCTTGACTGGGAATCGAACCGGAACCCTCTGGTTCCCAGCCCGTGCTCAATCCACTGAGCTACACCAGCCAGGGCTGAAAATTATACATCTTTATTGACAAACCATGCTTCGTTTCTGCTCCACACTCTTGAACTTGTTTAGCACAAGGTAGGATAGGTCAATATTCGTCACAAGATTTATTAAAAAACATAGTGCAGAGAGATGACTTAGACTTGACCATACAATGAAAATAAGAAGTGCAAGGAAAATTTTAGTTCAGTAGGGAATAGTTTGGAAAGTATTTGGAAAGGAGTGGCGAAACATGAAAGGTGAGTTTGGCAAGGAATAGAGACCGTTAGTGATAAAGGAAATTGAAGTGATGGAAATATGGTCGCCTGCCTGTCAGTTGTTTTAAAGCATCTGTGTGCACTAAATAAAGTGGTCAGGTGATTTTTAGTTAGAAAAGAAAATTAATTAGCTTTTATAATATTGAAACAGGAATAAAACATTGTTAACATTTCTTAAATCCCACATAATTATGCAATTATAATACATATATATATAACTTTTCTTGTTATCCAAATACATACACATTTTACTTACCATTTAATAGTTCACTTAATATTACATATTTTTCTTTTTAACATTGTTTCTTTTATTTTCTTATAGTTGCTGCATAATTTCTTTTTATTCCTGTGCCATAATTTTTATGAATATTCTTGTATATTTGGCATTTGTAGGTTTTTTTTTTGAAGTTGTACTGAGGAGTATCATACCTGAATATATAGCAATTTATGACACTTAACCCTTAAAAAAGGGGGATTATATTTTTCTCTTGCTGAAAATCTTACATTGTTTCCTAGGTTTAAAAATCAAAGCTAAAGTTCATTCTGTGGGTTTCAGCCCTTTAGTGATGTGACCTCTGATTACATCTTCAGCCAGTTTCTTTATTCGTTCTGTTTCAGTCCCACTGGCTGCTTTGTTTTTCAATCACATCAAATGCCCTCCAGCTTCAGGACTTCTGCGCTTCCTGTGTCCTCTGCCCACAATGCTCTCCCCCCAGGTCTCATGCTTCAATTCCTTCACTCATTGACGTCTCTATGCCATTTTTGTCACTTCAGTGGTGGCTTCATTGTTATCTTTCCTAAACTACCTTTGTGTCTCTTTTTTTTTATTTTCTTACTCTTTACCAATCTTATCATTTTTTACAAGAGATATCATAATGTATATTTTATAATTTACTTTTTCCCTCAGCATAATAGTTATTCCATTCTCTCAGACATTTTGTCTTTTCATTGGTTGCTGTAACCCTAGCAGGTTTAATGCAAACTTTCTAAACAATAAGCAAAAGATGGATCATAAATGGATGAATTCAATCCTTATACCAGTATTCATGTGGGAAACTGCTTTTCTCCCACTGTATGTTGTCTTCTAGGAAGGCTTGTACAAGACTGTAGAAGTTGAAAGAGTAAGATTTGAGATTTTCACTATTACTATGCATGATACTTTATAAAACACTGTGTCCCTGGGATCTGGATTGTGATCTAGTTAGGCAAAGTTGGAGTAGCACTGAGACGTTTGTGATTTATTCAGCCTTTGGTACAGCATGTGAAAAGACAGTCTCTGTTACCAGAGAGCCATTGAAATTACTTCTACTGGCCTTTGAGAGCTAACCTGACTCCTGACCACTTTCAAAGATTTGTCACAGCTCTTCTGTGAAAGTCCAAGATATTTCACTTAATCTCAGTTTTTCTTAAAATATACAAGTGTGGTTCCTGGTACTGTAAAAGCACAGGAATATGCTTCAGTCTAGACTGTCAGCCTTAATCTGCTTATCAGTTTCTTCATTAGCTTCAGTCTTAGAAAGCTTCATCTTTTTAGGCACCATCATATCTAATAAGGGCAGCGATGGAAAACTAAAGTATGCCTTTGAGATTTAATGTTAATAGCTGAATAATCACTAATGTAGCTAAGAGTCTCAGTAACTTGGAGTGAATGCTTACTAACAGACTTTATATATTGAAAGTCTTTCCATTATCAATAATTTAAATGCAAAATTACTTTTGCAAGTTTAAAATATTGCATTAATTAATGCTTATTGTGAAAGCTATTAATGTAATTTTATTTTTTTAAATATTTTATTTATTTATTTTTAAACAGAAGGGAGTGAAGGGAGAAAGAGATGGGGAGAAAAGTCGATGTGTGGTTGCATCTCATGTGGCCCACCTGGGGACCTGACCTGCAACCCAGGCATGTGCCCTGACTGGGAATCGAACTGGCGACCCTTTGGTTCACAGCCCGTGCTCAATCCACTGAGCTACACCAGCCAGGGTGGTTTTTTAAACATTAAAAAAAATTTTAAGGATTTTGAGATATAGTATAAATAGGTAAAAATTGATGGATAATATGAAAGTTGTGAAACTGAGTTAGATAAATTTAGGATGTTTAAGGCAAAATATTTTTGCAAAAATTAAAGTGACAGTACAAGGTAATATATATAACATGGTATCATAACTTTTAAACATTGTTTAGAATAGTAACATTTATAAAACTATATGCAAAAATTGTAAGAACTGTGTTGAATAGTTTATTGAATTCTATTTATGCTATGACTTACGGCAAAAACATCCTTTGTGTAATTTTCAGTTCCTGAGTTAAGAAAGAAAATGCAAAATTTTATAAAAACAACAAATTAAAACAAAATTATATAAAACAACAAAATTAAAACTTAATACTCATAACAAATCACTTTAATTGAGATATTTAAAAATATAAGATGTGGGGGAGAATGGGTGAAGAAGTGGAGGAATTAAGAAGTACCAATATGTAGTTATAGAATCACCATTGGGATATCAAGTGCAGTATAGGAAATGGGGTAGGTAAAGGACTTACATGCATGACCCATGGACATGAACAATTGTGGGGGATTGCCTCAGGGGATGGGGAGTGCTGGGAGGATGGGGGCAAAGAGGGGAAATCAGGGCAATTGTAATAGCATAATCAGTAAAATATAATAAAAGTTTGAAAAACAAAAATATAAGATGTAAAATGTAGGTAGTAAAAAAAGTTATTCCTTCTTCCAATTGTTCTTTTTTTTTTTTTTTTTTTTTTGAACTATTAACTTCAACTGAGTACAAATGTTGCCAGTGGAATTCAGGCTTTCCCATGGGATCACAATGAACGCATTCCAAGGACCTGCACTGGAATGTTGTGATGTGGCAATGTTTATTCAGGCAGAAATCTGTCCCTGGGTTTCTAATATCCCATCTTTCCTTGTTCCACCGTGGAAAAAGTTCAACTATGTCTTCATCAAGGTCAAAACAAAAACAAGTTTCCAGAGTTTCTGTTTCACGTTAAAGCTTAGGCCTTTGGAGCCCATGCCGTCTGCTGTGGGCCCAGGTAGCTGCTAGACCCACATGGTCACATGCTCCCAGGTGAGAGAAGATACATGGGATGAATGTATTAATGGAAGGGGGGTGCTTCTTCGTTCCCCTGGGATTATATTAATTTAGGTTTAGCATGAACCAGGTGTTTTTTCAAAATGACCAATCAGCCCTGACTGGTGTAGCTCAGTGAATTGAGCGCGGGCTGGAAACCAAGCGGTCCCACTTCGATTCCAAGTCAGGGCACATGCCTGGGTTGCGGGCCAGGTCCCCATGAGGGCCATGTGAGAGGCAACCATACATTGCTGTTTCTCTCCCTCTCTTTCTCCCTCCCTTCCCCTCTCTCTCTAAAAAAAAAAAAAAATGACCAATCAACTACTCAAGCTTCCGTGGGCTTATGACGAGTTCACACCCCCTAGTTAGACTAGGTCAAGCAACTCTCCATGCACCTACTTCAACAATCTGCTACTCAAAGGCAGACAGTGCTCCTGGGGAGATTTCCTGCACTCCTACAATTAAGTCTCATGTCAGCAATCCCATGAATTGTGTGATTGAGTCTGTAAAACTATAGCTTCCTGGCCTAGTAAGCAGGGTTATATTCCACAGTTCGTTATATTCAATGTCTAATTCTTTTTGCTTCCCTTTTCTTATTAATAATTAGCTAAATACCTATGGTAACACAAACATCAAAGTTGAATCACAAAATTTCAATGTATTGAATTCAGGAAGCACTTAATTGCTAACAATTGCTGATTAATGCTGAACTAAGTTTTTAAAAATTCGAGGAGTAGAATTGTAATAATGAAATGTTATACTAATTAAATTTTCTCCACAAGATTTTGGGTTTTTTGTTTGATTCAAAGGTGATTTCAAGGGATAATTTTCATATTTGGACAAATATTAATGTCAACACATAGCAATTTGTTATTAGCCAAAAATATGTACTAGGGACACTTCAACCTTAAATACCTGGCTAAATATCCACAATCACAATAATGTTAATATCAACACTTAAGAAAGTTTTAACTTTTTTTTTATTTCTCTGCAAAATACTACATAAACTATCTTAAATATAAAATAACTGAGTCATTTTTATGATGGACATTTTTTGTGGCTCTTGATATACAGTGCAGTATTGTTGTCCAAGTGGTGCGTACTACATGCTACATTAAGTACATGGTGTTCCAGTAGCTACATTACCACATTGCCAACATTCAGTATTCCCACTTATCCATTTATGTGCTTAACTATTAGTTAATTTAGTAAATTCATTAAAATATTCTCAATGTTGTTTTTCTTGTTAACAAAAATATATATCCAATTAATATATGGTATAATTTTTGAAAAACTTACTAATGTATAATTCTAAGAAAAAGATGCTTAAAACAGCTGATATTTTTCTGATTGATTAACCATTAAAATTTTAATTTTTTGGAAGATTTCCTTCTCCTTCTGTTTCTTTTATGCTTTTAGTTACCTTGAATTTTGATGCAAATTTCATTTTTCTACTTTTTACGAGCAGTTAATTAAAAATATTAAGTTATATGATTTGAGTTGGCCTGTCTTATATTTTCTCAGGCATAATATGTGTTCTTCTAAGATATATGTTTATACATTCCAAGTTATATGATTTTTTCTCTTTGTTTGCCATGTAAAAGAGTTGACAATGAAGAATTGATGAGCTGATCTGAGACTATTATGTAATTATAAATCTTGTCATTGGTGTTAATCCAATCAGTTTTCTGTAGATCAATGTTGTCTGTGAAGTTAAAACTAGTCAGCTTAATACCATGCTGTACCTTAGTAACTATACTAAGCTTATAAATGTCACACAAAGAGCAACATGTCCCCAAAAAAGTAGTTTATTTTTATGTCAGTGTATCCTTGATATATTATCATAGTTTGGTTTCATGGAACTTCCAATGTGTATGTTGTAGGAAAAATTCAATGTAGTAAACTAGAATGGGACATGAAAAATTAAACCTTTTAACATTAAGAGCCCTATTACATATATTGTTGAAAAATATAATCTAAAGCAGTACTCAGAATACTTTTTCTATACAGAATTAGATGGGGGATAACATTAAGAGCCCCATTACATATATTGTTGAAAAATATAATCTAAAACAGTAGTCAGAATACTTTTTTTATACAGAAGTAGATGGGGGATATTTTAAGTTTTGTTTATCAAGGGGAAAATATAAGTACCTTTTTCAAGGGTGCTTTTATAACAAAAGAGAAAACAATTTCTACAAATATTTAATTGACAAAATTCAAAATACAATAATTTTTTCATTAGTTTTCTATTGATATCGTAACACATTATCACTACTTATCTTAAAACACCTCTTTATTTTCTTACCGTATAGTCCAGCTATTTCCTTGCCCTGAGTTCTAAAGGCCAACAGTAAGACACCGAGATACTGGCAAGACTATGTTTCTTTATGAAACCTCTAGTGGAGAAATTTTCCAAGTAGTTCAGGTTGTTGATAGAATTCAATTTCCTGTGATTTTTATAGAAGTCCCCATTTTCTTGCCAACAGTAGGCAGTTAGGGGTTATTCTCAGCTATGAGAGACCATGGTATCAATCATTTCTCCCATCTTTAAATCCATCCATAAACATCAAATTAAGTCTCTCTTGTACTTAAAAACTTATCTGGCCTACCCTAGCATGCTTAGTTTACAGAACTTACTAAAATAGAAATAAGCAATAGTTTATAGACCCATGGTCTGGAATATTATGTAGGCATTGGAAGTCCTGTCAATGAGTGTTTAATCATATGAAATGTATATAGTCTATAGATAAACTAAAGTAATAAAATAGCATGCATCATTTTCCAGTTTTATATATAAAAATATTTGTAATATAAATTGATAAATTATCTGTATAGTTATATAAACTGAAAAATGTATAATGCCCTGATAAAAATAGCCATCTCTGGATACAGAATGGCAGGTTGGGTTAATGCACTTTCCTTATGCTTTTCTGTATTTGCTAAGCTCATGTGGTGCTTTTTTATCATAAATCAGGAAAATAGTAAATGATGTAAAATAGTTTAGATTCAATAATATGGTATTATATTTTCATTTATTTTTTTACTAATAATCACCTTACTTGTGTATGATAGGAGATGTCAAAACAGAATGTAATTTTTCATAGTAACTAGATAAATATGTAAAGACCATTATTAAACCAAACCAACAACAATTAAACTTGTTTTAACAATCTTGGATGGGTGGCCCAGTGCTAGTTTTTACACTTCAATTACCAAACCACTGTAAATCCATTTTACAAGAACAAAAATCTGTGTGTTGCAGAATTTTTTGTTTTTTTTTATTACTATGAAACATACTTTTTAAATGCAGGAAAATGTAAATGGAAGCATGTCCTTTTATACTGAATAGAAAATAAGTATTCCACTCCTAAAATCAGGGGTCCCTTAAATAGCCAGCTATCCTCCTTAGTTCCGTGGCAATCCAATTATCATTTTCTACCCTTGTCTACTCATGATTAAGAAAGCAAAGGAAATAAAAACAAGATTCTCAAAGAAAGAAGTAAGAAAAGAAATACCATGAAAGAGAACTTTTCACCATACTCATGGGAATGCATGGCAGCTTTGAGCCATGCAAGTGAAAATTGTGTAAGATGCCCATCTTGAAGATGAATAAAGTGAAGAGCCCATTGGTTAAACTGCAGACATGTAGCAGTTTTCCAAGAAACAGAATAAGCTACAAGTCAAGAAATAGCTTCTTTACTAATACACAATTTAGTATGTCAAGATGAATTTATGTATATTATATATACACTAAACAATATTCATGTGCCCTGGATTGTTGTAGAAAATAAGTAGACCAGAAACAAACTAAAAAGTATCACATGTAAACAAACTGTATCAAGACCTTAAAAATAGTTGTAAATAATATCCTACAACTGTTAAGTACTATTAAGAAGTCAATTGCAGTAGATTGATTTGTGGAGAAGCTCAATGTAAATTCTCTCAGAGAACATTTCAGAATATGAGGAGATTAAATTGCTCAGAAAAATTTGGTGATTATAGAACAAAGGTCCCTATTTTCTTGCCAAGTACAGGTCAACTAGAGGTCAACCCTATAGCTCCTTCAAGAAGGGAGAGCTGAGTTGTGAATTGGTCTACCAGGTATGCTAGGACCACATTATTTGAGGTTGTATTTTATGAAAATGCATACAATTTTGATTCTGGCAAAGTGTTGGTCCACTTTTAAACATGTCATATAGTTTATGTTTATCCAGCATGAAGCAAAATTTCAATATTCAGGTCAGGATTTGCAATGGGCAGTTGGAGAGGTGCCTTTAAGAGAGGAAGACTTAACACTTGGGTACTTTCTTGTTAAACTTTGTTCAAGCAAAACCTTTACTAGTTGAGAAACTTCCAAAGTATTATAGAGGATTATCTGAAATCCAGAATAAGTGCTGGGGTTGAGGTCAGACAGTGGCTTGCAGGGAGAAAGGTGATGTCAATGGCATTGCTTAGAGGGGACAAAGATATCTTCCTTTTCTCAATATTTTGCCTAAGGCCATTATGGTCCTGCCATTCAATATTATCCTATCCGTCATTTTAGCATTTGTGGTGCACTGCAGTACCCAGATGTAGGCTGGCAGGTTAGTTTAGAATATTATTCCTGACATTTTGTTTTAACTTAGTAAAATAAGCAAATAATGTCTTCTTATCACATATTCCAAATATCAAATTAAATATATAACATTTATTTTAAAATGAAATTTTCTTTAGTTCAGTTGAATATAATTCAGGAATATACTTCATCTTATATAGCCATAATTTTATTCAATTTCCAAATTTCATTTGAAGAAATAACATATTGCATTTTATGTCTCTCTATACTCTCCAGTGGGACAATTCAAAAATAAAAGAGCATCCTTAACCTTAAATTCTATTGGTGTTAGCTTGCACCAGAACTTTTTCCTCACTTCAATGTAGCTTTTGTATGAATAGATGCAATAAAAAAGCTTATAAACTTAATAAATTACAAGTTGCATGACTGCACCTGTGTGTTAGCTTTATCCTCATTATCCATTTCCTCAGACATTGTCCATTACTTAGTCATGGTAACAGAACCCTATTGTAAGTCTAATAAATACTGCAATAAAAGTAAATAATCTGAGAACATATTACAATGAACACTGAAAATAGTTTTGTTTTAAATTTATGCATGTTTTTATCCACTCTGCCAATAGATATATGCTGACATTCTACTGTTCACTTTAGATCTCCCATAGGAATATGACCAAAATTCTTATTTCTTATGAACTTCATCCAAATATATATTTGAGTGGCTCAAGGCCAGCATTTTTTTCTCAAAAAGGTTGTTGAAAACTGATTCAGACAACACCATGTGCATATACATATATATATTTCTGAAACACTCTTCTGTAACTATGTCTGCATAGATATTTACAAACTGTATTTTACTTAAAACTTTTGAATGATAGATATATTTTCAAAATGATGTACATAGGCAAACTCTAAATTTTGGTATGTTTAGAAAGGCAAAAATTTCCAATAACAGTAATAAAATTGTATAGGCAAGACATACAAAAGAATAGATTTACCTCCTCACATTGTACTAGTTTAAAAAACTTTTAGATGCTTTTAGCTAAAAACACATTTTTAAACAAAATGGGACATCTAGTCTTTTAACACAAGACTGTGTTTTCATTTACTCCTTTACTTGGGGTTCTTTGGCAGCTGGATGCTAGTATACTCATTAACACTTTTGACAGTTTATGGCTGTCAGTCAGAGAAGATTTTCACTAGCTGTTTTAATGGCTAGAGAAATGCACAGTAATGAAGAGATAATCTCAGACTGGCAGATCGTTTCAGACGGCTTGAATAGACACTTTTTGCTCTTTCCTGTTTTCCAAAGAAGCAACTAAATTGATAAAGTTATTGGGAAAAAATCTTAGTTTTCATCTGGTACTGGCAATAACCAATAGGGCACACTTACACACTCTCTCTCACACACACATATGCACGCACACAAGGTTTAGTGTTTAGACTGGCTTGTGTTGTAGAGAACAGGATTTTTTACAATGTATTTTGTTCTGTTAACTAGAAACAGGACACCAGATAACTCTACGAGTCTAAAAGTAGGTAGTCAATGTCCAATTGTTTATACGTAGTGAATATTTATAAATAGTAAAATTTCAAGCAAGGTGTACATAGAGATTTTCCACCATATAAGTTTTAGTTTCTCCCTATTCTAAAAGGTGACAACTTAATCTAACCATTTAAAAACTGCTTGTCAGGGCATGGACGGAGACATTGAAATTAAGAACAGTCTATCAATGGCCGTGGGGGAGTGGGGAGGGGACAATGGGGAGAGGCGTTTTCAGGAATCACTGTAGAGGACACATGGAGGGAGCTAAGGGGGAGGTGGGAGGCTGGGGGGAGGTGGGGGGAGGGGGTAGGGGAGGGAGAGGATGCAAATAACTGTAATTGAACAACAATAAAGTAATTAAAAAAAAAACTGCTTGTCTCCAAATTTTCCTTCAGGATATTTTTAAATCTTTTATTTATAATAAATGTAGCCATTTCCGTAGTGCTAAGTGCTAGATCCTGTGCTGAACACTGAATATACATAAATTCTTACTTGTCTTTATAACTCTACAAAGTAAACTTTATTTTCCTCAGTTTTTAGATGAGGATACTTATGCTTATACAAATTAAATTATTTGATCAGATCTATAAAAGTACTAGTTGGTAGGCACAGAACAAGAGCCCTTGCTGTTGGATCCCATACCTTATCCTTTCCCATAATCTCACTATGTCTCCTGAGGGCAACTATGGTCATGGTAGAATCCATGTTTGTTTTATTTGTTGAGCAAATGCTCTTCTTTGAGTGGTTTAGAGGCCATTTTGTTTGTTTGTTTGTTTCTTTCTTTCCTCTGCTTGGTTCCTTTGTCCATCCCAGGTATGTGTTCCCTGTTTCAGTTTCCTTTTCATTTACCAACTTAGAACCTAGTGGTAATTATAATGAAGACTCCATCAATTTCAAAATGTAAATGGAATTCTTATGAATGTGCATAAATACTTCTGACTTTCAAATGATGCAAACCAGTGAATACAGTTGATGGTTCATTAGCTAAATACTATGAAAAATTTGTTATTGGAATGATGCCTGTCCCAAGAACATTTTTTCAGAGCAAATTACCTGCCAGAATTTTATTTCATGATTCAACCTAAATCTGCTAGAGTAAGCTATAATGTCTCCAGAATGGTTAGAAAATTTAGTAACTTATGTTGTTAAATATTTAAGTTAATTGAGAGAGACAATTTTTATATGTAGATTAATTATTTTCATTTAACAATTTGTATAAATAGCTATTTTGCATATCAAATAATTATACTTTTTATGAATATATGCATTTATAAATTAGAAAACAATACTATCAGTAGATTCTTCTATCACTATAATCATAAAAATATAAATATAATGGAATAATGTCAATTTAATGTTAAAAAATACAAAAATAGTTTTATTTTTATAATAATTGTTCCTGGGTTAGGCGTGATCATTGGGAAAAATAAATTTCAATGTGCTATACTATGAATACTGAATATATAAGATATTTTACTACACATAATTTCTGTTTTATAAATGTTACATAAAATAATAAATGACTCACTTAATAAACCCTTAAACAGGGTCTTATTTAAATTAGTAAGCATGATATCTTCACACTACCCTCAAGCTAAACCTTCAAATACTAAGCCCAATATTTTGAATATAAGAGACTCAATAAATGCTTATAGAAATGAATTGAGTCTGAAAATATTCTGATGTGTTTGAAACAACATCTTCAAAACGGCACTCTGGAGATTTATTTTCCTGCAGGAGTGCTGTAGAGTGTGACTCCCGTAATCACACACATTGCTGACATATCTGTATTGTAAAACCCTGGGAACTTTTAAAGTGTTAGTTTAATGGACATCTAATAAGTTTTACAGTAAAGAAACCCCTTTAATCTTATCAATTGATCTTTCAAGCATAACTGACCAAAGTAACTGCTGTTCCTAATCTTCAAGTCTACTAGAACTGGTAGCCCGCTTTCCCAGTAGCTCGGTAGGAGAATTGTTCAAAATGTCAATTCCTTGAAGCGATAACTTTTATTCATAGCTTATATTGGGGTTTCTGTTATTTGTATTTGCAGTTTAGATAACAGAACTGTACAGTGTTAATAAAGAAGGCTATGAATGTTACAGTGTTTTAAATATTATCATGACTAACTTTCATTACGGAATCTTCAATAATAAATAACAGTTCTTAAGATGAAAATGAAAATAGTATGAAAATTTCCTCATTGTAATTTCTCAAATTTTTCTTAAGGCATAGATTCAAAATATTATATCTTTTGCAATGAATAAGAATTGAAGATGTAGATCTAGTCATAATGCTTCTTTTATTACTTTTTTGGTAAACTCCTTGTTCCTTTTATATGAGATCAAAACTAACACTTTCTATAAATTACTCATGATACACTTGTTTCTTATTTTAATTTGCTCTTGGCTCAAAAAGTTTAGGTAAAAAATATAAGGTTATATTAGTTTTAATAATGTTTTTAAATGTGAATTTAAAACACTAGAAAGGTGTATACTAGGTGTTTCCCTTTCTGAATATGACTGAGACGCAGAACAATGAATTACAAGGGTATACATAGTTTTTTCAATCTCTGGGTTTAAATCTCAGATTTGCTACAGAAAAATCTTGGAAGAGACTTTTATTAGTTATTTCATATCTCTGAATCTCATTTTGTAAATCTTTATAGTAGTTATGAAGCCTAAATATATGTTGAGGCTATTTTATCTTTTGATATTAAAAACATTTGCTAATATTCCTATCTTATCTTCTAGAAAGTATAGGACCTTCAGGATTTCCATTAATCTTCATTATGGGCTGACTTCATTATTGTGTCTCATCCTCACCCCTCAAAAAAATCACAAATTGTTCCTAATCCACAGTACATAAAAATGTGAGCACGCACAGAGATAGATTCATTACCGATATAGTAAGTAAATTAAAATAAAGTCATCAGGGATGATCTCTAGCCAAATATGATCGCTGTCCTTTCCTCCCACCCTCAGAAGGAGCAACCCTACCAACACCTTCATCTTGGACTTCTAGCCTCCAGAACTGTGAGAAAGCAAAATTTTGTTCTTCAAGACACCCAAACTGTGTACTTTGTTGTGATAGGCCTAGGGAAATCATACAATCCATGCATTCGACGTACAATGATCACTTTGGCCAGTGACCATGTACCACTAAATTCTATCATTTATGTTTCTATTTAAATGGTGTGTGGGACTTAGGTAATAGACTTCTTCTCAATGTTCTGCTTTATGTTAATTTATAAAAGAAAGTCTATATTCCTTGGTTTCTACAAAAAACACTCAGACAGTATTTGTTGTGATTTCGGAGACAATGTGACAATACAACAAACAACCCAAAATTATGTATTATCTACTCTTTTATTGCAAATATTTCATTTAATAACTGGAAATTTCTCACCTTTCTTTGCAGATTCCAGACTCTCACTGTGTTATTCCAATCCACACTTCCTTTCCTAACCCCCCCCAAATCTCTCAGCTTTTTATTCTCCTAGTTTTTTTTCCCATTAAACCCTTCCAAGAAAATGCATCCCCTGAATTTTACTATGCAGAACAACTTGACGTTCAACTCAGGGCTGTCTTTGCATTAATTAAGATCCATATGTTTTACACTGAGCAGTCAGAAGTTTTGGTTAGAACTTAGAAATATTGGACTTCTTCTTTCACGTGTCATCATAATTTGAAAATGGGGTAATAAAATCTTATTTTTAGTCCCTGGCTAGTGTAGATCAGTGGATAGAGTGTGGGCCTTTGAACCAAAGGGTTGCTGGTTCGATTCCCAGTCAGAACACATGCCTGGGTGGTGGGCCAGGTCCCTGGTAGGGGGCACGTGAGAGGCAACCACACATTGATGTTTCTCTCCCTCTCTTTCTCCTTCCCTTCCCCTATCTCTAAAAGTAAATAAAATGTTTTTAAAAATCTCATTTTTAAATTATTATAAAAATCATCTTTTATGTTTGAATAGCTTAATATATTTTCCTCTACTACAAACTCATTGAGGGGTTGTTGTGAGGACTGAAGATAAAATATCTATGTCAGTGGTGGACACCTAAAGGGTGGATAACATATGCCCAATAAATAAATGAATCAATACTTAGTTTACTCACTAAGACATACCTTGTCCGTTAATAATATCTTTATCATTAAGATGATTTTTGAAATAGCAATGAAGGATCCATGGGGAATTTTCAAGAGGAAAAACATTGTACATAGTGATCATTTCACTGCAGGAAATACATAGTGTATGGTTATTAAGAAATCATGAAAGGATAAGGGTATAAATTTCATAAAAGTGTTCCTGGTTATATAAAACTTCTCAGGCTGCCAATTTGGTTCCTGTGAGACACTTTTTCTCTGTCCTTACATGACAAATAAAGGAAGCTCTGGTGCCTATTCCTTTTGTAATAAGGACACCATCCCTGTCATACTGGGGCCCAACCCTGTGGCCTCGTTAAATTTTGTCACTTCATGGGCCATGTCTCACATAAAGACACACTGGGGGTTAGAGCTTCAACATGAATTTGAAGGACACCATTCAGTCTACAGTACTGTACTCCAACCCTTCAAATTTCATGTCCTTTTTATATGCAAAATACAGCCATTTCACCCCAACATCCCAAAAGCCTTAACTCATTCCAAAATCAACTCTAAAGTTTAAAATGTCATATAAAGGTCATCCAAATCAGATATGGGTGAGGACCAAGTTTCACTAAGTCCTGAGGCAAAAGTTCTCTCTATGAGCTTGTGAAACCAGACAAGTTATGTGTTGCCAAAATACAACAATGAAACAGGCATAGGATAGACATTTTCATTCCAAAAAGAAGAAATAGGAAAGAAGGAAGAGGTGATGGGTCGCAAGCAAGTCCAAACTTAGTAAGGAAAATGCCATTAAGTTACTTTTATGGGGAACTCACCTGAGTATGATATATGATAGCATGCTATAACTTATAATTACATTGGTTGCAAAATAATTTGACAGCCGGAAAAAAGTCAATACACTAAGTACTGAACAACAGCTGAAGTTGAATGTAATCATACCACATATTTACAGTATGAAAAGCAGCACTGAGGCCTCTGCAAATCCACCTCAATGGAAGCATTGTCCAATACTAAGCAAAACCTGAGTAGGTTGATGCATCCATACCACAGGCACATTCTGGATTCAGTGGAGGATCAAGCAGCTATTTCCCAAGCAGGTAGGTCCCTTCTGTAACTTCTCTAACTTTTGTCACCACTGATTCTAAGACATATCAAGTGTGTAGCGTCTGAGGCACAGAAAGGGAATGAGAACAGGTGGTTATAAAAATCAGTAGGTGGATATTTAAACTAGTAAGTAATGGAAAAGACAAAAGTGCAAGATAAGGTAAGGGAAAATACCAGAACCTCAAGTGGGAGCTGTAACAAGTTGAGTAGAAATAAGCCATGAAAGAGAAGACAAATATGTGTGAGCAGAAAGATATGAGGGAGGGGTAGACAAAATGGACAAGGCAGGACAATAGTAGGAAATGTCCATAATTCAACTTAATTCTGTGAGATACCAGATCTCCGGATTAGGGATTTCTCTACTGTGGTTCATAAACAACCCACATTAATGTTAGCTTAAGAGTGCTATGTCACATGAAGGAAACTTGACACTGTTATAGGAATCTTTTCTGTTTTTTTGGTTTGTCAATTGACCTACAAGTGATATGGCTCTTTATCATACATGGCTGCCCTATTTTCTTCTATTCTGCCTGGCAAGGTAGCGGTGTCCCTGTGTGATTTGTCTGGCCAGCCAGCCTGTGTCTGTGACCTGGACCCTCTGTACACATAAGTGACCGATTTTAGCACAGATAGAGTCAATATTCACTGATTACCAATGCTTCCTTCACCTCGAACTCCATATTTTTTATGAGTGGACACATATTTTAATTGTTAAAAATTATGAAAGTTTTATTATGCAAAATATATACACACTGGTATGATGTTATTAAATGTTATACACAGTGCAATATTAAGCAAACACATACTCTAAAGTATGCTCATCAGTCACTGAACAAATTTTGTTGCAAAAACTGCAGCTACTTCATTCTAGATTCCCTGACCTTCGACATTAATGTAAGGTCAAAAAGAAATAGAGGGAGAGAAGTTGAGAAAAGTGCACAGCAAATGCTGTGGAATGCATTTTATTTCACAGGGAGATGGACTTTAGCTGGCATGCCCTATCTCATACCTCCCTTCACTCCAGCTTGGACTATCTCCCCAAAGGGAATTTATAAATACTATGTTCTTGACCTCAAATTCTTGAGCCCTCCCATCACTATCCACATTTCTAACCAATATTTCCCTTGGGATAATTTCTCACCCAGAACCTAGCTAAAAAAAACCTGTAAAGGTTTTTCATATACCTCCTCCCACCCTAACTGGCCCAAAGGTATACTCTCTCTTTCATTCCTCCTTATAGTGTTTGTGGCCACCTCTATCATAATACTTAGAACATATTATACTTATTATACAGTGACCTGTCAGATTATCCAATTTATAGCTAATCTCTAAGCATCAGCCAAAGACAAGGTCCTCTGTAAAAATTTGCTGTGAAGAAGTGAATAAAATAAACTAGTCCATCAAAAATCCAGTGTCACAATTGCTTTATTCTGGTTCCTAACAACAAATAAGTTAGTGTGGCATAACTTAAGAGATCATATTGTCATTATATATTTATATGAACACTAATGTGTAACTCCATGTAGGTTCAAAACCATAAAGGATATGTAATATAACTGAAATAAAAATGCTAATAAACAAATGGAATTAAGCAAAAATCAAACAATCATGTCTCAATGGTAAAACACTAGTATTTTTCATCTCTAAAATAAATTTTTGGTTTAAATCCTTCTTACATTGTTTTAAGCAGTGAGATCTCTTTTTATTAAAAAAAATTAGCAACATTTTGCACAGATCTCATTATAAAATACAATAGTCATGAACTTGTCTGGCACCCTACATATATATTCTTTCAGTGCTCAGCCTTGTAGAAGCCCTTGACACTCATAGTGAAACCATCCAACACAATTTGAAAATAACTACCAACAATCTCTAAGGTCCTTTCTCATTTCCACAGCCTTGAATCAATAAGTGAATTTTGCAATAGGCAAATATTTGATTGTTGATACATTGTACTACCTGTTTATATTTTTAACATTTTATTTTACTATTCTATATACTTAAGGGCATGTTGTTATTAAACTACTAAGTATGTAAATGTTAAAGCCAATTTTCTTAGTTTATTTGTTGGCCCACAGTTCTAACATTGTGCAACAAATTACTCGTAGCAACTCAGAGCAATAGGCAATATTTCTGAAAGAACTAAAGTGATATTCTAGAATGTGTCCTCAAAACTTTATCCCATACCTGAGAAAAATATTTAGGCATACTAGAGCTTAAAAAAAACCTAAAATATTTTAAATATTATAATACATTTCCCATGTTATTTACAATTTCATTACAGCTTTCATAAGCAAAGCTAGTCTATAACAAGGTGCTTATATCAAAGTTGCCAGATACTCTCATTCATTTTTATAGCTATTTGGGTCTACTTTCATCATCTGTAACACAAAACAATATGTCGGTGAAACAGTGTCAAATTTTGCATGCACAGCCCCTTACAATATTGGAAAGCATCCAACTCTGAAGCTCTTAAGGTTCATGTTGGAAACTTACTAGGAGAAATGTGTTTGGAGCTTTACCAAATCAATAACTTTCAAAATGCAGTTTGAAACATTTGTTAAAGCCATAATGTATGTAGGCATGCACATCCTTAAAATATAGCAATGTTTTATATTTAGTGGATTTATAGAGAGATCAAAGCCTTTGTCATAAATGGTCTCAGTAACACTCTCAGTGTTTGAAGCACTTCTTTGAGGTAGAAGTCTGATTTTTCTCCCTTTTTTTTCTTTTTAAGAACATAAACCACTTGCAAAAAGATTAACCTATGTTAATAGCATATTTAGAAACGTAACCAGTGCTTCTTAATATTGAGCTTTACATTTAAGGCTTTGATATAAACCATGTTTAAAATATTGAAATTATCGTCTTCATGAACACAGTCTGCCAACTTTTATTGCACACCTACCCCATGCAGACTATTGTGGTAGGCATAAAGCCTGCCAGAATATTAAATTTGCAACTCATTTTCCAGGATGCTTTAGCAAAACCTTCATTTTTCTTCCAATATTTCACACTATGATTAGTATATATCTTTACACATATTATGTATCACAAAATATATCAAGGTTGACTGAGCTGAAAGTTTAAGCTCAATATTTTACACATTTTTGTCTGAAGACTATGTGTTGTAAAGAATAAACTTCCAAGACATAGTTGACTGAAAGCCCTACTGCCAAATGTTTAATACTTAGGGTATTAGTCCCTGTATAACATAGAGAATTGAAAGTCTTAATAATTTAACATTTATTTTAGCCAATATAACCCAACTAGCTTTTTTCCCCAAAGCTTTTAATCTGTCAGTGTATCAAATGTGTAGAACCAAAAAGAACGCATGTGCACAAAGTCCACACATTTGGAAGTCAGAGATCTATCCTCGAACAATAGTTTGTCAACCATAAAGTCATCGTAGATATGAAGAGCTTATATTAAAAGTCTGTGTGAATAATAAGTGTACTTAGTCACAAGACATTCTGTAGAGTGGGGTTAAAGGTGTTTTTTATATTTTGCATCAATTAATTCTGATTCACTTTGCTGTCTATAAAAAAAAGAAGGAATAAAAGGTCTTATATAAAGAAAGGTCAGGCTTTTTTATCCCACCTCATGACCTCCTACCAGGGAGCAACTTAGGTACATGTTGAAAGGGAGGGTTTGTGGATATTGAAAAAAAAAAAAAAGATTGGAAAGGCATTGGGTAAGTAGGACTTCTCCAATTTTTGGCTAAAACAAAATATTTTGTTTTAAATTGTTTTGTATAGCTCCCACTTAGGCAGAAACAACTCTTGAAAGAAGGGTAAAAACAAGGTGAGACAAAGCAAGCTGAAAGATTAAAATCAAATGTTTCAGTAAAGAGATTTCAAACACCAAATATGGAATCTCAGAGCATTTGCAAATAATGGCTTTTTGTCAAAAAAGGAAAATTTTAGTCTAGTCTGAATAGTTAAAAAGTGTTCACTAAATTGAAATAAATATTTATTTAAAGTACATTACAGTCATTCTGCATTTAATTCCACTTCAGGAGAAAACAGAGAATATCACAGAAGTCATAAGCAGTTGTTGAAATGTCCCACAGCAGAGTGTGTGCCTTTGCTGAAAAATGAAAGTTATATTATGTGTTACCTTTTCATCTGTTGCATGTCTTTACCAGCTGGGAAGACATGTCAGATGTCATTATTCTGCAAATTTTACTGTTTCTCAGTTGCTACCCTCTTGTTGACAGTAATCAGAACTTAATGGAGGGGCCTATGCAGGTGTTACTCGATAGCTGGTGCTAGTGTGATATAGTATGTGACAGTTTTAGTATTACATCCTGTAGGATGATACATCATCAAATAATATTTCAGATATCCTTAGTCTTTCAGCAGAAATGTAATTGTTACTCATCTAATAATATTTCCAGATGGCATAGAGGTGTGGGCTAAAAATAAATACTAGGCTATAAAAGTGAAGCCAAAGCAAAATGTGGAACATAAATTATCAGGGATTGTTCACAAGTGCAAAACTCTTCAAAACTAGAGTGGTATAAGATTGGTCATAGTGAACAAGTAAGCAAAAAGAAACATATTTGGTGTTATGGGATAAAATTTGATAAAATTGAAGCATAACTTGCAATGAACCCCTTACAAGCCTTGTTTTTAAGGGTAAGAATTGCAGTAAAAGTAAATAACAATTTTCTTCATAAGTTCCAGGATGGGTTACCCAATTCACATAAATGAGGTTGTTGCAGATGACATCTTATGTTTAATATTTGAATATTGCAATATACTATTTTATTGTTTCCCCAAATTTTGGTATGTAAAAGAGCAAAATTCAGGTAATTTTTAATCAAAATCCACATTTGTTTTTGTTAAATAATATTTTCTTTCATTAACTGGAAATGTTTCTCAACTAAAGCATACCAAGATTTTTTTTTAATTTATTGAACAACTTGAAAACTATTTTTTGAAGACTCAATTCATGGGTAAAACTCTTCATTTAATAGCAGGCATGATTTTTAAAATATTAGACTTAGTAATTATAGTGTTTCCTTTAAACCAAGCCTATGACACCTACAAGATTCATTTTCCAAACTTACAAGCAAATTTTAATAAGAAAACACTTTATGAAACTTACATCCTGAATTATTAATCAGTAAAATATTTTTTTTTAGTTTTGAAAAATAAAAATAGCAAAGGCTTTTCCCTAAAAGTTTTACAATTTCCAGAAGCAATGTTTATATTAAAGCTCTCATTACTTACCTGTAATATTTATACTACATGACTAAAGAGACCTTGTTTCTTACCAAGTGGCAGAATTTTTATTGTATTTCTTGGTAGACAGATTCTACTTGCTTCTGTTTTGTTTTGTTTTGCTTTTGCTTCCTCCCCCACATCAGTGAAACAATGCAATCAAAGATCTGAGATATCAACTTTATATAGTTCTCGTTAAAAACAGTAAAAAATGTAACTAAAATTCTTATCAATTGACATGGGAAATTAAGAATTATGAATATAGACTGCCGGCCAAGATGGAGGCGTAGATAGACACACTGTGCCTCCTCACACAACCAAAAGAAGGAGAACAACAATTTAAAAACAAAAACCAACCAGAACTGACAGAAAATTGAACTGTATGGAAGTCCAGTGACCAAGGAATTAGAGAAGACACATTCACCCAGACCAGTAGGAGGGGCAGAGCCAGGCAGAGAGGACTTGTGGCAAGGCAGTGGCTGGTGGAGCAGATAGTCCCACATTTGAGTGCAGATGAAGGAACAACTGAGGAGTGAAACAGACCACACAGCCCAGTGCTCCAGCATGAGAAAATAAAGTCTCAAACCTCTGATTGAAAACACCTGTGGGGGTTGAAGCAGCAGCTGGAGTGACTCCCAGCCACACAGGAGAATTCGTTGGAGAGACCCACAGGGTCCTAGAACATACACAAAACCACCCACCTGGGAATCAGCACAGAAGGGCCCAATTTACTTGTGAGTAGAGGCAGAAGTGACTAAAAGCTTGATAGAGTGCTGAACAAACAGCACTGTTCCCTTTCAGACCACTTCCCCACAGACAATGTCACAATGCAACAATGTGGGTTGTCCCACCCCGGTGAACACCTAAGGCTCTGCCCCTTATATGTAACAGACACACCAAGAAAAAAAAAATGGCCCAAATGAAAGAACAGATCAAGTTTCAAAAAAAAAAAAAAAAAAATACAACTAAGCAATGAAGAGAGAGCCAACCTATCAGATGCATAGTTCAAAACACTGGTAATCAGGATGCTCACAGAATTGGTTGAATTTGGTTGCAAATTGGAGGAAAAAATGAAGGCTATGAAAAGTGAAATAAAGGAAAATGGACAGGGAACCAATAGTGACAGGAAGGAAACTGGAACTCAGATCAATGGTGTGGACTAGAAGGAAGAAAGAAATATTCAACCAAAAAGGAATGAGGAAACAAGAGTTCAAAAAAAAAAAAAATGAGAGGCTTAGGAACCTCCAGGACATCTTTAAATGTTCCAACATCCAAATCATAGGGGTGCCAGAAGGAGAAGAGGAAGAGCAAGAAATTGAAAACTTATTTGAACAAATAATGAGGGAGAACTTCCCTAATCTGGCAAGCAAAAAAAAAAAAAAAAAAATAGACTTCTAGGAAGTCCAGGAAGCTCAGAGAATCCCGAAGAAATTGGACCCAAGGAAGCACACACAAAGGCACATCATAATTACATTACCCAAGATTAAAAATAAGGAGAGAATCTAAAAAGCAGCAAGAGAAAAGGGGGCAGTTACCTACAAAGGAGTTCCCATAAGACTGTCAGCTGATTTCTCAAAAGAGACCTTACAGGCAAGAAGGGACTAGAAAGGAGTATTCAAAGTCATGAAAGGCAAGGACCTACATCCAAGAATACTCTATCCAGCAAAACTATCATTTAGAATGGAAGGGCAGATAAAGTGATTCTCAGATAAGGTCAAGTTAAAAGAGTTCATCACCAAGCCCTTATTATATGAATTGTTAAAGGGATTTATCTAAGTAAAAGAAGATCAAAAATATGAACAGTAAAATGACAGCAAACTCACAGTTGTTAACAACCACACCTAAAACAAAAACAAAAACAAATTAAGCAAACAACTAGAACAGGAACAGAACCACAGAAATGGAGATCACATGGAGAGTTATCAACAGGGGAGTGGGAGGGGGAGAGAGGGGGAAAAGGTACAGAGAATCAGTAGCATAAATGATAGGTAGAAAATAGACAGGGGGAGATTAAGAATAGTATAGGAAGTGTAGAAACCAAAGAACTTTTATGTATGACCCATGGGCATGAACTAAAGGGGGGGGTGTAAGTGGCAGGGGGTGTGCAGTTTGGAGGGGAATAAAGGGGGAGAGGAATGGGACAACTGTAATAGCATAATCAATAAAATGTATTTAAAAAAGAATTATGAATGTGTAATCTGACAAAAGTTCTTCATGTAGCTATTTTTGTCTATATCTGGATGCTTATAAAGATGTTGCTTTTTACTTCCATTTAGAAATGTTAAGGGGTTTAAGAGATTTTCTAATGTTTCTCTATATATTTTAATCTCTTCATTTTTATTTAATCTTTACTGAATTTTTCTATTACCATTTATTCCCTTTACACCCCCTTCTCACAGCAATTACCACACTGTTGTCCATGTCCATGAGTTCTTTTTCCTTTTTTGCTCAATCTATTCATCCCCTCACCTCTCCTTCCCCACAAGCTGTTATCCTACTCTCCTTCTACTAGTCTGTTCCCATTTTTCTTGTTAGTTCAGTTTGTTCATTAGATTCCACATATGATTGAAATCATATGGTATTTGTCTTTCTCTGGCTGGCTTATTTCACTTAGCATAATGTTCTCCTGGTCTATCCATACTGTTGTGAAGAGTAAAATTTTCTAAATTTTTATAACTGAGAAGTATTCTGTTGTGTAAATGCCTCACAGTTGTTTTATCCACTCATCTATTGATGAGCATTTCAGCTGATTCCATTTCTTGGCAATTGTAAATAATGCTGCAATAAATATAGGAGTTCTTATGTTCTTTTGAATTAGTGTTTTGGGTTTTTCAGATATATTCCCAGAGTTGGGATCTTTGGGTCAAAAGGCAGATATATTTTTAATTTTTGAGGTATTTCCATACTGCTTTCTGCAGTAACTGCACCAATCTGCATTCCCACCTACAGTGCAAAAGGGTTCCCCTTTCTCCACATCCTCACCAGCATTTGTTGTTTGTTGACTTACCGATAGTCATTCTCACAGGCGTGAGAAGATATCTCACTGAGGTTTTAATTTGCACTTCTCTGATGATTAGTGACATTAAGCATCTTTTCACATGTCTACTGGCCATCTTTATGTCCTCTTTGGAGAAGTGTCTATTCAATGTATTTAGCCCATTTTTTAATTGGGTTGTTTGTTTTTTTGGTGTTGAGTTTTGTAAGTTCTTTATAAATTTTGGTTATTAACCCTTTATCAGATGTATCAGTGAATATGTTCTCCCAGTCTGTGGCCTGTCTTTTTATTTTGTAACAATTTCCTTTCCTGACCAAAAACTTTTTTGCCTAATGAAATCCCATTTGTTTATTTTTTTTCTTTCATTTCCCTTGCCTGGGGGGATATATCAGATAAAAAAGTGTTATGAGCAATGTCCAAGATTTTGCTGCCTATGTTTTCCTCTATGACTTTTATGGTTTTGGGTCTGACATTTAAGCCTTTTTTCCATTTTGTATTTATTATTTTATTTGGTATAAGAAGTTGATTTAGTTTTATTTTTCTGCATGTATCTGTCTAATTTCCCAGTGGCATTTATTGAATAAACTATTTGTAGCCCATTGTATGTGCTTGCTTCCTTGAATGCTTATTGTCTATAAAGTTGTGGGTTTATTTCTGGGCTCTCTTTGTATACAGTTTTAAAATATTTTCTAAGCATATTGTTTAGTTAAGAATAAAAAATCCACTGTACTAGCATGTGAAAAAATTCAACTTCTTGGATAGACTACAAAATGATTGAATGAATTTATCCAAGTCTTAAAGCAAATAAACATGACAGTCAGGACGAGAAATTAAAATATTATTTTCCCCCAAGTATTTCTGACACATTTGTATTAATGTCACAGTGCTTTTGTCTAAGTGTGTACCTATAACTAAAAAAAAAATCTTCAAGGTTTTTTTATTGACTTGATAATAAATCATTACAGTTTATTGATAATATATAACTGTTCAAATGTTTGGTCATTTTAAACATTCAAATCTATCTGTCTGTTTATCTATTTCTATATCTATCTCTTATATATCTGTATTTTGTTTGATTGTTTTTATTTGTAAGGCTGATGATTTGAGTATTGATGTCCTGAAGAAGCAATTAGAAAATATGTACACTCTTATTAGGTACACCATATGTACCTCACATATTTAGACCAGTTTAAGATTTCTCTGTGTGGAAAGGATAAATTATAATAGGAAGGCTATGCTAAGTGAAATAAAGGAAAATGTATAGGGATCCAACAGTGACAGGAAGGAAACTGGGACTCAAATCAACAGTGTGGACCAGAGGAAGAAAGAAACATTCAACCAGAACAGAATGAAGAAACAAGAATTCAAAAAAATGAGGAGAGGTTTAGGAACCTCTAGGACATCTTTAAATGTTCCAACATCTGAATCATAGGGGTATCAGAAAGAGAAGAGGAAGAACAAGAAATTGAAAACTTATTTGAACAAATAATGAGGGAGAACTTCCCCAATCTGGCAAAGGAAATAGACTTCTAGGAAGTCCAGGAAGCTCAGAGAGGCCAAAAGAAGTTGGACACAAGGAGGAACACACCAAGGCACATTATAATTACATTAGCCAAGATTAAAGAGAAGGCGATAACTTAGAAGCAACAAGAGAAAAGGAGTTCCCATAAGACTGTCAGCTGATTTCTCAAAGGAAATTTTTCAGGAAGAAGGGGCTGGAAAGAAATATTTGAAGTCTTGAAAGGCAAGGACCTCCATCCAAGATTACTTTATCCAGAAAATCTATCATTTAGAATGGAAGGGCAGATAAAGTGCTTCCCAGATAAGGTCAAGTTGAAGGAGTTCATCATCACCAAGTCATTATTATATGAAATGTTAAAGGGATTTATCTAAGTAAAAGAAGAAGATCAAAAATATGAACAGTAAAATAACAGCAAACTCACAGTTATTAACAATTACACCTAACACAAAAACAAAAACAAACTAAGCAAACTAGAACAGGAACAGAACCACAGAAATGGAGATCACATGGAGGGTTATCAGCAGAGGAGTGGGTGGGAAGAGGGGGAAAAGGTACAGAGAATAAGTAGCATAAATGGTAGGTAGAAGATAGACAGGGGGAGGTTAAGAATAGTATAGGAAAAGTAGAAGCCAAAGAACATATATATAAGCCATGGACATGAACTAAGGGGAGCAATGTGGGTGGGAGGGGGTATGCAGGGTAGAGGGGAATAAAAGGGGGATAATGGAACAACTATAATAACATAATCAAGAAGATATATTTTTAAATACTATTTTTATTACATCAAGGAACATGTATAAAGGACACATGGACAAAGCCAAAGAGGGGTAATATCAAGAGTGGGAGGTGGGAATGGGTGGTGTGGGTGGGAGTAGTGGGAGGAAAATAGAGACAACTGTACTTGAACAACAATTAAAAAAAATATTATGAAACTGTCATGGCTTTCTCTTAAGTCCACACTCTATAAATTAGCCATAATTTCTTTCTATGCTAGGGAAAATTATTAAGTTATCAGGTAAAATGAGATAGTATTGAATAAACCTAGTTTGCCAAGTTTCCACACTTTTTTTGTATACATGTTCTAAAACATCATTCTTTAAGTGGCAGCTATATCGTTACTCTTAGTTTGTTCTCTGTGTCCACTTTCTTACAAAATCTTTACAAATATTTTTTCTTCTTACTGTTGTTTTAGTACAGTTGTCTCCATTTTCTTATCACCACTTACAAATACTTTTAAAAGTTACCCGTTACCCAAATTGAGAGATTAGGTAACTGAAATGCAGAGAGATAGGCTAATTTGCATGAGGTCATGTGGCTATAAATTAGTGGACCTGGATGTAGAAATCAGACCCATTTGTCTTCAAGGTTAATATACTCATATATTACCTGCTAACAGGGACTTAGGCTGATGGCTTTGGTAAATTGCTTAAGACAAAACAAATAGGTATACCCTTTGTTAAGGTCTTTACATAAGACTATACTATTTTGCTGTGCTTTCTTTTTTCCTTTTAACCTATCCTAACTTGTATACAGTTTAATAAAAATATGCTGTCAGGTCACCATGAAAATTGTCTGTAACCCTGGCTGTTGTGGTTCAGTGGTTGAATGCCCACCTGTGAATCAAAAGGTCGCTGGTTTCATTCCCAGTCAGAGTACATGCCTGGGTTGCAGGCCAGGTCCCCGATAGGGGGCATGCAAGAGGCAACCACATATTTTTTTGTTGTTGTTTGTTTTTCACTGAATTTATTAGGGTGACATTGGTTGATAAAATTATAGATGTTTCAGGTGTATGATTGTATAATACATAATTTGTATATTGTATTGTATGTTCACTCCCCAAGCCAAATCTCCTTCTATCACCATTTAGCTCACCCATACCCTGTTCTACCCCTCCCCCACTGTACTTTCCCTCTGGTAATCACCATACTGTTGTCTCTGTGGCAACCACATATTGATGTTCCTCTCCCTCACTTTCTGCATCCCTTCTCCTCTCTAAAAAGTAAATAAATAAAATCTTTAAAAAGAAACATTGTCTGTAAAAGGAGGTAATAATAGTAATAATGACACTATCAATTCTTAAAGGAACAGCTGACTGGTTTTAATACTTATTACTTTCAAAGCCTTCATTATCTATATAACTAGGTTGAACATCTCAAAAATTTCCAACACTTACCAATCCAGCATTATACATGTTTATGTTTCTATTTGACACCAATTTTACCAGCAGTCCTGGACTACGGATGGCATATATTTATTTAAAATTTGCTTCCAAAGATTTGTGATTTAGTATTTCAAAGTATTAATCTACAGTCATTATATAGAGTGAAAGGGTCAATTCAATCTAGGATTTTGACTTTAGATTATATACTTATCTACTGATAATTGGTTATCGAGAGAAATGTTTTAGAATTACAATTTAACAAATATTTTTTCTTGAAATTTCCAGAAGAAATATTAATACTCAAAGGCAATTTTCTCTTACAACTGTTACTGTAGGTAGTAAGAAAGAAAGCAAAGGGAATTAAACATTGAATTTAATAAACTGGGGAGCAAAGCCTGATTGCTTCACCAGAAAGCTACAGCTTCACACCCCAGGGATCATAGCATTCCTCTACCAAGGAGATTAACACCCCTCCCTTCCCTTTTTCTGTACCATATTGTTAGGGAAAGCGAAGTGCTTGACCATAGAGGCCTGTCAGTCTAACTAGAAGATGAACCCATCAAAAAGACCATGAAAGCTTGAGAAGTTGGTTGGCAATTTTGAGAAAAGCACCTGGCCCATCCCAAATCCAAGCTAATATAGTTTCAGGGGAACAAAGAATCTCTCTCTCTTTCTACCTTCCCTGTTGTCAATGCATGAATCCCATACATTTGCCCATTTTCTCTCATCTGAAAGCACATGACCATGTGAATTTAGCAGCTGCTGGGGCCTGCAGCAGATGGCATGGGACTAAGATTTAATAAGAAGAAAGACTCTGGACATTGGCTTTTGTTTTGACCTTGATGAAGATATGGTTTGACCTTTTCTGTAGCAGAAATGAGAGAGATGGGAAATTGGAAAACTAGGGGGCAATTTTTATTTCCACCCAAATAAACATTGCCACATCACAATCCTCTGTATGTGGGTCCTCTGAATGCTTTCCTTGTGATACTGGGGAAGAGCCTGGTTTCCACCAGTAACACAATCATTTTCTGAAAGTCATTCTAACTGTGTTTGACTTGTTCAAGAGTAAATATATATAAATATATGGGCTAAGATCTGATATATATCTCCATTGAAAACAGATCTTAGCCCAATTAAAAATTTATTGATCGATAAAATTTTATTCAAGAATATACGAATAGCTCAGGCAGTGCACTTAACCAAAACAAGATCCTCAGATTCAAAAATAAGATAGAAGAAAAAGAAGAGAAAGAAAAGAATCAAGGGAGGGAGAAAAGGAAGAACAAATAAAGTAAGAAAAAAGAAAGAAAATAAAGGAAGAGAAATAAAGTAAGAAAAAAAGAAAGAAAATGGGAAGAACTTTTACATCATTAGAAGTCAAACATTGCAGTCTAGGAGTTTTATGGCTGGATACAATTAGTGCCCCTCTTTGGATATTTCAGAATTTTATTCCAGGTGTGAATAAGCTCAAATCAGGGAGACATTCTGCAAAGTACATTAGCTCTAAATTACTAATAAAAACCATATTTTATCCAGGGGCAGAGCTTGGTACTGGAATTGAAATTCCAAGACTGCACATTATTGTTCACTTATGGATATTGGGTTCAGTAACAGTAAAGAAAAATGGAGCAATGGAAAGGCTAGTAGTCTCAACATCTAACACAAGAGCATGTTGCAAGTGCAAACTATAATATCCAAAGGACTGAAGTCTGGATGTCCTCCTGATTAATCTACCCCCATAATGTAAGAAATGAAAAGCAGTTGACAGGAGTATGTGATTTTATGTCTGTATTTTTTTTTTCCTAAATTGCCTACTGCTTTTCAGGTGTTCCATGTGAGGTACACATAGGTGGTTTTTTAATAGCTTGACCCCCTCTGTTTGTATCCGTCCCCTAAAACAAAGCAAAGCAAAGCAAAACAAAACAGAATAGCTTTTTTATCTTCTACTTTTTATGCCACGCCACTTTTTTCTGCTAATTTCACTGTTTTGTGAACATATTGAAGCAAAGGAAAAGCAACACAGTATTTTTCCTTGATCTAGATTAGGAAATTGTCACTAAAATTTAAAAAAAAGCCTTCTTCTTAGAACAGCCAGCACCTACTCAAAAATCTCTTTTCTTCTAACCAACCTTAGTCAAAATACTCATATTTATAACCATTTTATGACTTAAAGTCCTCTGACCTGTTCACCAGAAAATAATCCTTTGAACTCTGTAAAATACAAACATGCTCAGTAAAGGTATCTTTTTTTTCTAACACATTTTAAGCTTTTTTAAAGTACAGAAACTTTATACAGAACTTCTGAAACAGAAGAAATACTGAGATTTATAGAGATCTGAGTGTAGCCAACTAACCTCTAAGACAACCAATTTAAAACACCACTGCATAAAGATAGGGTGGGAGAAGATGAGCCCCACAATTGGCATATTAGGGCACCGGGTTTCTTTAACAGAGTGGAAATAAAAATTGAAAATAAGGGTTTAACTGTTCCAAGTAACAAGGGTCTTTAGAGTCTATGTATTGATCAAGAAGGGAGAGAGACAAAATTAGACAAAGAAAAATTTTGATGGAAGAAATAATAGAAAGTTGCTCATAATTCTTCCCTGGAATATGAAAACAAATGAACAAACAACCAACAAATACACAAAAATTACTTACTTTTCAATCTTTAAGAAAGTATTATCTATTTGGTAGAGGCAGCATGGTTTTGAGTATGGCTTCAAGACAGGAAGAACACAAAAGCAATGCCTGTTGCAGGAAGTTCTCCATTTCCCGTAGTGTTATTTATCATCCAGGTACAAGCGATAAATATATTAAAAGTACATACATTGGATTTATTTTTCAACTTCCTCTCTATAATTCTGCCCTCATGATTCTTTGAGTGATTCTCAAAGTTTGGGACCAGAAGTCTTTGCATGTTGTTTCAACATTCTTAAACATTTAAAATTATCTTGAAATAAAAATTCTCCATTATAGGTATCTAAAGACTATATTTTTCTAGTCCATTGTGAGATACTTTTGCATTTTAATTATATATACTTTGAGATATAATTAACATATAACCATATTGTTTCAAAGATTCAACATAATTGTTTGATGTATTTATGTATCATTAAACAATTACCACAATAAGTCTAGTTACCATCTGTCGCCATAGTTACAACTTTTTCTTGTAATAATAATGGTTAATATTTACTTTTTTAGCAATTTTGAAATATACAATACAGCATTATTAACTTTATTCACCATATGGTACATTGCATTCCCAGGACTTAGAGATGGTGTTAAGGGAAGAGGGATAATAATGAGAATACATAAATTAAATGAGCAAAAAAATAGTAAGCATCAGAAGAAACAGTTTCAAATTTATGAAGACTGCACTAATGTGCTCTTTTCTCTCTGGCAAAAAAAAAAAAATATTCCACGGATGGACACCAAGTGTGACAGAGATGAGCTGACTCAAGAGCAGACTTTCGTGTTCATGCTCAGAAGATGGACTGAAGAGCTTGTAGGAAAGGCTGTGAATCTCAGCAGGCTTAACATGTCTAACAAACATCTGTTTAGGTTTCCCTAATAGATTGAAAGATAAAACCAAGGATCATATACTAAATAAGCTGTCAAATAAGAAAATTGTGAATTGCTGCCTTTGTTAAGAATAAGTATACTAAAGTACACAAGATTATTAGCTCTTAGATCTAAACATATAATACTTGAGTACAAAAGACCTTTAATGTCATCTTACCTTTGTTTGTGAGTTTAAATAGTGTTTCCAATATCCTAGTTGAAGAATAAAATATGAGATAATGCATTAAACAGTATGTAATACATTTTCTCAGTTGGTTCCAACAATTAGTTGTTCATTTGCCTTAGGATTTTCATTCGACCCTCTGTATTCTCATATCTCTAATCCTGTTCTAATCAGATTTTGCAATGTGCTTAGAACACTGCCTGGTACTTTGAGAGTCTGTGTAGACATTATTAAATAAATAAAATCCCCTTTTTCCCCATTAACTTAGAGCTCACTGTCCATGGACTCTGATAATGCCTTTGTCACGTTCCTAAACATTTTTCTTACATTTTATTTTATCACATACACTTGAAATAAATTTAGAGTTTAGAAAGAGAAAAAGTAAAGTAGCATTGCTAACTCAATATCTAAGCCAGGGCTTATGAGCATCCCTGGGAACAATCATAAAACCAGGTAGAGAGTGATCAATACTGAATTGCCATCAGCAACTACGTGTGAATACTCAAACCTCTCCAGTCTACCCACTTATTCCCTCACAATGTTTGCAGTGACTGTTTACAATGGTCTTCAATACGCATGCCTCTGTCCTTTTTCTCTATCATTGTAAACAGACTGCTTTTCTTCCTATATCACATCAACATTTAATTGTGCTTTCCTCTATATTACACTCTCTTTCAGCAGTGAGTGAACAATGGCGTTTGCTCTTTCAGAGACGAACTTTTAAAAAGAATTTTCTGAACTTCATGTTTCTATTTCCTCAGCTATAATGACCTAACTATAGTTTTTCTTACCCTGAACTTGATTCTGTTAAGCTTTAGTCTCCAGTCTTAATTTCCCTTGACTTCTATTTCTGTTTTCATGATATTTCTTGTATTTTCTTCTTGCCTTTAAATGTCCCTTCACAGTCACTTTTCCCAAGATCATTGTTATGAAGTAAGTTGTGTCTCTTCTAAATTTATATGGGAAGCCTAAGTCCTAGTGTTGCTGTATTTGGAGACAGGCCATTTATAGAAGTTATTAAGGTTAAATGAGGTCAGGAATCCAATAGAACTAGGCTTCTTAAGGATAGAGGAGAGGGGAGAGGGAGAGGGAGAAGAGAGAGACAACCTGCCAATACCTTAATTTTGGATTCCCAACCTCCGAAAGTGTGAGAAAATAAATTTCTGTTGTTTAAGCCACCTGGTCTGTGGGTATTTTGTGTGGTAATCTAGCAGATCACACAGGCATATTCTTCATATTTCTTAAATGTTACACTTTGCAATGTTCTATTTAAGTCTCAGTTTCTGAATCTCTTCTCAGTTTCTGAATTTTTCTCCATAGGTAGTCCCATCCATGCTCAAGCCTTAAATCATGATCTCTGTGCAGATCACTTGTAAATTGATATCTTCAACCCAATATTTTTTTAGTCCTAACCTTCCAGCAATCTATGGATTATATTCACTGATGGGTCTTGCAAACACTTCAAATTGAAAAAGGTCTAAAATGGAATTTATATATGCAACTTCTTCACCCACTCTCCAAATTACTATTCCCCCTCATTTCTCATTGTGATCATTTGTACCTGCACAAGCAAGAGATATGAAAGATAAAACTCACATCCTCTCTATCATCCTGTAACTGACAGATAATCAAGCATCAAGTAAATCCCTTAAGTTTTACCTGCACATCTCTCTCAAAACTGATTACTTCACACTACCAATATCCAGCCTTTTCTGCTACCATTAATTCTCATCTTGGCAACAGCCACAAATCCCTACCTTGTTTCACTTTGTCCATTGCTCTCCTCCTCTCAGTTCCCCAGTGGTAAATATGAACCTGATAATGTTTAATTCTAGCTTAAACTGCTTTAAATCATTTTCAACATCTTGGGGCTTAAGTGCTTTATATGGCTCTATGAGATGTTCCACTTTTCTGCCAACCTTCTTTTATAATTCATATACCATCAATTCTAATTTTCCTCTATTTTTAAATTTAAATAAGGAATTCCTTTGATGTTTAAATGAGAAAATTATAAGCAATCAAAAAGTTTATCTGGGTAATATGTTTTAACAACTTAGATTATAAAGATTTAAATTATAAGGAAGTTTATAAAAGTGGATATCTAGAACAAACTAGGCACTAGAGATACAGAGAGAGTGGTGCAAAATATGATGAGTACATACTGGTTTATATATTAATAATGTTTTATTGATTGCCAGCAACAAAATTGGACTCTTACTTAACTAGGAGTGTTAGTGGGCCACTGTGGTAGCTCCTGCAATTAGAGTAAGAGGTTGCTGGTAAAACCACAGAATTAGGGAAGAAACCAGGATTACACTAGAAAATTTAGTAAGGACTTTGTGGACTTTTGCTTCAGAATTCTGCCTTTGGTGAGGCCTAGCATAAGTGACTCAGGCTTTGTGTCACTACATTCTAAATTTCAGGAAATTGGGAAGGAGAACATGATTGTCATCCCAGGGACCAGTGTCTACCCCAGATCAGAGAGCTCAGTCCACTCAGCAGTGCTGTGGAGCAGAGGACATTGACTCTAGTACCATTTGTATCTGCTTGTAACTCACTCATTTCTGGAGAACCATGACTCACTTTCATTTAGAAATACACTGATTGAGTCTACTACACTAGTTGGTATTTAGTGTAAGCCTTTTTTCCTTTTTTAAACAAGTACTGGACAGTATTGGTCTTGCAAACGTTGGGGTTGAATAAGTAAACTTTTTAGAGTAACCTTTAGCGAGCAATGTTAGGAAGGGTATCATATTAAAAGAGTTTAATTAATTATTCTAAGTATCAGTTACAAAGGGAGAAAATTATAAAAGCTTTCTTTTGTGATACAGTGGAATTCTTTCTATGCTTATTCAAGATAATTTATAATAAAATCTGAACAGAAAGAGGAGCCCCCTTTCTCTATATTTAAACTTGCATTAGAGTAAGCACCTAAATATCTCATATTCTAAAGAGGTATTTGAACAGGAATTGTAGATTGTTTTGTCTTCCTAGACATAAATTTTGGCCTAAGGCATGCCCACCTGCTGGGGCAGCAGTCACCAGCATGCCATAAAAAATGCAAGACTGCTGAGCAATGCTATTCCATCTCCCTGCCTATAAGCCCATCCTCCCTCTTCCTTCTGCCTCTCTAAACACCCTTACCTGGAAGCTGTATGGAAGCCTTTTATTATTGAAAAGGCTCTGAGAATGTAAAACATCTGGTCATGCCTAATATCTTAAAGATGCACACATGCTTCTTTTTTGTTTAATGTCCTCCTGGTAATTTGAGCAGATGCTTGCTGCAATGCAACATGAGTCATCTGAAAAAATATGTATCTCAATACCTCAATACATTTCAAAAATATCATAGAAATTATATATATATATATATATATATATATATATATATATATACACACACACATACAGAAACAGACAACCAACACAAGTGACTGAAGAAAGCAGAGATTTCACCTAAAATCAAATAATTGATGAAGACAATTTAATTTTCTCCATGTCTTGATCTTTTATAGAGGACTTGCTTTTTACAAAAACAGGGGAAAGTTATTTTAACTATGCAAGTGAGGTATCCTCAAATATAATCAGTTTGCAATGTGATAAAATAATCTGTTGCTTTGCCAATACACTAAATTGTTTCTATCATTTGGGGATCACAAATTGTTTCATTTATGAACACTTAAAGTGGATTAGAAGGAATCTGATTAAATGCTTTAAAATATAAGAAAAATATACTGAAATAGTAAATTAGCACAAGAGGAACTTTTAAATTTTTTTACTTTATTTGTAATGAGGTCTGAATCAACAGTGCTATATTTTGATCTTTTACTAAGGTGCTTAAAATCATCACTGTCTGCCCTGGCTGGTGTGGCTGGTGTAGCTCAGTGGATTGAGCACGGGCTGGGAACCAAAGGGTCCCGGTTCGATTCCCAGTCAGGGAACATGCCTGGGTTGCAGGCCAGGTTCCCAGTGAGGGCCATATGGGGAGCAACCATACATTGCTGTTTCTCTCACTCTCTGTCTCTCTCCCTTTCCCTCTCTCTAAAAATAAATAAATAAAAAATAAATAAAATAAAATCATCACTGTCTATTGTGAAAACTTTTATGTACTCATTTGTTACATGCCTATCATGACCTAGATGTTAACATTGTCTCAATAATTTTGACATTGTTGTTTCCTTCATTTAAAATATTGACATTATTAAAGATTTCTTACTGCTATAGCTCCTAGGATCACATGTATAAAACCAATTGCTTCAAGAGAAAGAATCAAATATAAAATAAGGATTATAAACTTTGATTCTTCTCCTTTACATTTGATCTATGTCTATGTTCTCATAAATATATATTAATAAAGTAAGTTTTAAAAGAAGTCATATATATCACCCAATTAAGGAAAGTGTAATGTAATACTAGGTATATGTATAAGTGACATAAAAATCAACAATGGGTTTAAACAAAATGGAAGTTTTCTTCTCTGTCACATTAACTGAGTTCAGGGAGAGTCAACTAAAGATGCCAAAGCACTGCCAGTGGCAGAGACCTTTGCCTCCTCTAAACTTGTTGCTCTGCTATGCATAATTTTTATTCCCAAGATAAAGGGGCAGATTTTTATTCCCAAGATGGAGGTGGCAGATGGAAATTGAGCCATTGGCCTACAGTAGCCAGCAGAAAGTACTGAGAAGTACTTACTCTCTCCCACAAGAGCAAAACCTTGCTTTTATCTCCAATGGCCAGAGTAGTCATGACATCTAAAGCTACAAGAACACATTATAGGTGTGTCCAACGTTTTGGCATCTCTGGGCCACACTGGAAGAAGAGTTGTCTAACATCATGTAATCATAAAAATTTCATACTGTTTTAAGTAAATTTATGAATTTGTGCTGGGCCATATTCATAGCCCTCCTGAGCCACATGCAGCCTGTGGGCCACAGGTTGGACACCCTTGAAGGAGATGTACCCAAATACATGTATAAGGATACATATTTGCACAGAGAGGTGCTAAGGAATAATGAGTAGAATCTGCCCAGTATAGTATGGCAGTTCCTCAAAATGTAAACGTAGAACTACCACATGATCTAACATCTGGATGTTTACCCAAAAGAACTGAATTCAGGATTGAAGAGATATTAACATTTCCATGTTCATTGCAGCACTAGCTATGGTAGTCAACATGTAGAAACAATCTCAATGTTCAATGGACTCATGAACGGTGCAGGGGTCCCAACCTCCTGCTGAGGACCGGTACCAGTCTGTGGCCTATTAGGAACTGGGGTGCACAGCTGGAAGTGAACTTGAGTGTAATGCATCTGAATCATACCAAAACCATCCCCCACTGTGCTGTCCATGGAAAAATTATCTTCCATGAAACTGGTCCCTGGTGCCAAAAAGGCTGGGGACTGCTGGGAGTAGGAAAAGGTGGTATAGACATACAATAGGGTAATATTCAGATTTTAAAGAGAAAGAAATCCTACAATATGAGGCAATAGGAATGAAACTTGAGGATATTATGCTAAGTGAAATAAGCAAGTCACAGAAAAATAAAGAAAATTTAAAATGTAAAAATCAGTAACACACACACACACACACACACACAAAAGAATGGGAGGATGGATCACTATATCTATGGTCTGTTGAGATTAATGCATGGTTCCAGCCAAGATGGAGGCATAGGTAAATATACTCTGCCTCCTCACACAACCAAAAGAAGGACAAAAACATATTTCAAAACAAAAACAACCAGAACTGCCAGAAAATCGAACTATATGGAAGTCTGACAACCAAGGAGTTAAAGAAGAAGCATTCATCCAGACCGGTGGAAGGGGCAGAGATGGGCAGCCGGGCAGAGAGGACTCACAGCAGGTGGTGTCTGGTGGAACAGGCAAGGAGCGGCTGGTGAAGCAAGTGGTCTCACATTTGTGTATGGATAAACTGGTAGGAACTGGGAAGCTAGACAGAGCATGTAACCTAGGGTTCTAGTGCGGGGAAATAAAGCCTCAAAACCTCTGACTGAAAAAAACTGTGGGGGTTTGGGCAGCAGGAGAAACTCCCAGCCTCGCAGGAGAGTTCATTGGACAGATCCACAGGGTCCTAGAACATATACAAAACCACCCACTCTGGAATCAGCAACAGAAAAGTCCAATTTGCTTGTAGATAGCTGTGGAAGTGACTGAAAGCAGGCCGAGAGCTGAACATCAGCATTGTTCCCTCTTAGACCCCTCCCCCACATATAGTACCACAACACAGTGACATGAGTTACCCTGCCCTGGCAAATACCAAAGGCTCCGCACCTTACTACCTAAGAGGCATGCTGAGGAAAAAAATTCCCCAAATGAAAGAAAAGATCAAAGCTCCAGAAAAAATACAGCTAAGTGATGAAGAGACTGCCAACCTATAAGATGCACAGTTTAAAACACTGGTAATCAAGATACTCAAAGAAATGGTTGAGTATGATCACAAAATAGTGGAAGAAGTGAAGGCTATGAAAAGTGAAATAAAGGAAAATGTGCAGGAAACCAACAGTGAAGCTAAGGAAACCAGGAATCAAATCAACAGTTTGGATCAGAAGGAATAAATAAATATTCAACCAGAACAGAATGAAAAAAAAAAAAAAACAAGAATTCAAAAAGATGAGGAGAGGCTTAGGAACCTCCAGGACAACCTTAAATGTTCCAACATCCAAATCATAGGGGTGCCAGAAGGATAAGAGGAAGATCAAGAAATTGAAAACTCATTTGAACAAATAATGAGGGAGAACTTCCTAAATCTGGCAAAGGAAATAGACTTCTAGGAAGTCCAGGAAGCTCAGAGAGTCCCAAAGAAGTTGGACCCAACAAAACACATGCCAAGGCACATCATAATTACCTTAGCCAAGATGAAAGATAAGAGAGAATCTTAAAAGCAGCAAGAGAAAAGGAGGAAGTTACATACAAAGGAGTTCCCGTAAGACTGTCAGCTGATTTCTCAAACAAAACTTTGCAGGCAAGAAGGGGCTGGAAAGAAATATTCTAAGTCATGAAAGGCAAGGATCTACATCCAAGATTACTCTATCCCACAAAGCTATCATTTAGAATGGAAGGGCAGATAAAGTGCTTCCCAGATAAGGTCAAATTGAAGGAGTTCATCGTCACCAAGCCCTTATTATATGAAATGTTAAAGGGACTTATCTAAAAAAAAAGAAGATAAAAAATATGAACAGGAAAAAGACAACAAATTCACAACTATCAACAGCTGAACCTAAAAAGAAACAAAAACAACAATGAACTAGGTAAACAACTAGAACAGAAACACAGTCACAGAAATGAAGATCATATGGAGGGTTATCAGCAGGGAAGGGAAGAAGGGGGAGTGAGCGGAAAAGGAACAGGGAGTAAGTAGCATAAATGATAGGTAGGAAATAGACAGGGGGAGGGTAAGAATAGTATAGGAAATGTAGAAGCCAAAGAACTTATACGTATGACCCATGGACATCAACTAAGGTGGGGGAATGCAGGTGGGAAGGGTTGTGCAGGGCAGAGGGGAATAAAGGGGGAGAAATGGGGCAACTGATGCTTTAAAAAAATACAGTGGTCTTTTCCAAATAAACCTTAGTGAATAGAAACCATGTCCTAATATTTTATAATATATTTTATTGATTATGCTTTCATTGTTTTTTTTTTTAAAGCATCAAGTTCCAATGCTAAGGAAAGATTTATCTCTTAATCCATGATGAAACAATGAACACAGGTTTGATTCCCATTAGTGACACATTCAGCTGTCTTATTCCATGAGGAGTTTTACAAATGAAGACATAGATAAATAGAACCTGACTGAGAGATGCTGTCTTACTAGGGAAAGAGGCAGAAGTATTTCAAGTCTGACAAAATGTCTGTAACTGAAGAGCAGAAAATGTAAAAGAAACATCTAAAAATCTGTATGTAAATATTTTCCAAATTGTTGTTTTACCCCTAAGCTGCATATATGCAAGCCAGAAACCAAAGAAATACAGAAAAATCAGCAGCTAGGAAGCTAAAGATCAGAATCCACTTGGTTTATTGTATTGCTGGTGAAAAACATACTGGTTTTGCTGCTGTTTGTACACAGGATTTGTGTAATACTACTCACTACTGACTAAACTATTCATTAACAATTGCAGGAACACCTAGTGAACTTTAACAATAATGGAAACAGGTCAGGCTAAATATCAATTATTTGAAAGGGCTACTTACATTGTTTCTTAAAAGTAAAATAAAACAAAGTTCATCATAAATGCAAAACTTCAATTGAATATAAAGATTTCAGTTATATTAATTGTAGAAAATATGTGTGAACCTTGAACAAATAGAATACATGTCAATTACTTATTACTTTGAATGAATTACCAGACTCCTAGACACATTACGCTGTCACCTAGAAAACTAAACATTTCTGATCTCAGTGACTGTGTATTTAGATAACTTTCAAATAAAGTAGACATGGTTCTTTAGTATATAAATATTTTATATGTTTCTTGTTGAAAGAAAAAGGATGGTTCTAGAATTAAGGATGATAGATCAATCCATCATGATTCAAAATTCTATTTGAAGATAGCTGTGTGATAATTACACACTTTTTCCTTAAAATATTTCAGATGAAATTTCCCTTTATGTACCTATTTTCTATAGTTTTATGTGTCATTCTGATTGTAAAACAAAATCAATTTTTATATAGTAAAATTATAACTTGGACAATATAAAATTAGTTTAATCAATGAAGACTCCAAACTGATTATTTAGATTATAAAATAAAACTAGTAATGAATTATAGATTTTACTAACTTAATTGTCAATTTTGGTAAAAAGCTGCCTTGTACTTCACATGGTGTAAGAAGGACATGAGAATGTATTGAGGCCACTGTGTTTCATAATGGGTAGGCTAATATTGAGATATGATAAATAAAAACACAATGACCCTAAACATTTGATGTATTTAACAAATTATTTTATTAATATTAGAAAATATGTCATATGAGAAATCTTATATTTAGTAATTTCTTCCACTTTCAGTATTTATCCTTATGTTAATTTCAAGTTAAATTAATACAAAAACATATTATAATGCATGATTTAAAATATTATATATAACACTTAATATATGATTTTAACTATCTTTCTACATTACTGTCAATTTCTAAATGTTCTTTTTTATTTTTAAATTACAGTTTCCCTATAATACATTAGTTTCAGGTGTACAGTGTAGTGGTTAGACATTTTTGTAACTTACAAAGTTGATCAATGGGGTAAGTCTAGTACCCATCTGAACCCATGCATACTTATTACAAAATTGCTGACTATATTCCCTATACTCTACTTTATATCCATGACTGGTTTTATAACTGGCAATTTGTACTTCTTAATCTCAGATATGTATTTCTTTATATTTTCATCAGTGTGTATCGATACAGACTTTTGGGATGATGTATATCTAATGTTAATCTCTATATTTCTGGTGGAAAGATTGTAGAAATATTTTTTCACTTTATTCTAGTACATTTCATATTACTTAAAATCTTTATGTTGAGCATGGTTGTTTTACACACAAAAATATTGTTTTAGAAAACGTAAATAAAATTTAACAAAAAATATCTTGTGGAAAAACCTAATTGAACTGTTTTGATAAATAATGTAAACATATAATTTTCTGCCCGGCTGGTGTAGCTCAGTGGATTGAGTGCGGGCTGGGAACCAGACGGTCCCGGTTCGATTCCCAGTCGGGGCACATGCCTGGGTTGCGGGCCAGGTCCCCGGTGAGGGCTATGTGAGGAGCAACCATACATTGATGTTTCTCCCTCTCTTTCTCCCTCCCTTCTCCTCTCTCTGAAAATAAATAAATAAAATCTTAAAAAAAAACATATAATTTTCTGGAAAAAACATTCTCATGTAAACAGTTTAGTTACATAAATCATTAGAAATACATCCAAAGCATGTCATTTCTACAATTAAGCCATGTAGAACTTGACAGTATAATCATTCAAAGTTAAAAGCTTATGCGTGTGTGTGTGTGTCAGTGTGAATTTACATTAGTAATGGCAATAAGGTTCTTAACAAGAAAGTCTAAAAAATTTAAAAAGGAATTTTTGGTATGTAAATAATATTGTTTAGAGAATAATGTGTACTCTGGTGATTATAATAACTTTTCAAGTTAACAAGAGAATATCACTGATAACTATAATTTTATAGAATATGAAAATATATATTAAAAACAGGGTATAAAAATAAAGAACTTCATGAACTTGATTTATTTCTTGCCACTGAGGTGAGCCCTAAGGGACTTCTATGTACTACCAAGTTCTCTGGAATACAATTAGAACATCTCTAGGTGATGGAATGATTAGTAAACTAGAAGAAAGGTAATAATCTTTGTTTTATTTGCAAGTCGTCAGTCTAAGTTTACTCCCTTGCCTATCCAGGTCTAATTCACTTAATAAATTTTTATTTAGAAAGTTCTGTATTTCAAAAAAATCCTGTTCCAACATTAGTATATCATGAATTCACCACATAAGCAACAGTACAACTGATAAAGAAAAAGAAATAAAACATATAGAAAATTAATTATTTAAAATAGTATAACATAAGTCATTGTCTCTATACATGTGTAAATCTATACATATGCACATTTTAGTTAGTGTGGACTTCAACCAATAATACATTGTTGCACTTTACCTAACAAATATTAATTAAATTCTTAGATTATGATTCATTTTAATAACCTTCTTATGTTATTTAGGCATAGGGATCACCTATAAAAATGAATTAACAGACACATCATGGTTCTACACTGACTACTTTTTGAGTGCCGAACAATTATATAACCTCACATTGCAGATTACTTTGCAAAGTGGATAATGTTGCTACCCAGAAGAAAAAGCTGGACAATTAAAGAAGAATACATGCTATCAGAATTAGCCTAAATATTATATTTTTCTCATAAAGAAATTCATACAATGTCAAGAACACAAAAATGTAAATCATCATGGGTAAAATGCATGGACAAATCTAATCATTAAAGCAGTGAGTACTTCAATAATAAAAACATTGGGCAGGTTTTCATAATTTTTCTCAGAAAAAAAGATTTAATATCTAAACCAGTGTTGCTGTATTTTACAAAAGTAGGTAAATGTTTATCAGTGAAGCTCAAATAGTGTTTCCTCAATTTTACTTTGAAACGTGCATTTTTCTGCCATAGACAAACATTATGGAGCTGCAGTAGGTCATTTAAAGGTAAATTTCTTGGAGAGTACAATAAATAATAAAATAATATTATAAATAATATGTTAGAGTTGTGTTCTGACTATTACATCTCTTTATGAGAATGTGGTAGACCATAGATAATTGTGCCGCTTGGAAATCATATAGCTGGGATTGTACTAAATGGAGATTGTGTTAGTTTACTGTAGCTGCTGTAACAAAATACCATAAACTGAGTAATTTAAACACCAAAAATGTATTGTCTCACACTTTCTGGAGGCTCAAAGTCCAAGATCAAGGTGTTGGAATGGTTAGTTTCTTTTGAAGTCTGTAAGGAAGAATTCATTCTATGTTTCTTTCCTTAGCTTTTGATGTTTGACAGCACTCTTTGGTATTCTTGTTTTTTGGATGTATCACCTCAATCTGTGCCTTTGTTTTCACCTGGCATTCTTCTTATGTACCTGTGTCCATATTTCCTTCTTTTGTGAGTACACTGGTCAATTTGGTTTAAATGCCCAACCTACTTCAATATGACATTAGCTTAACTAATTATATCTGCAACAACCCTATTTCCAAATAAGGTCATATTCAGAGGAACTAGAAGTTAGGACTTCATCATGTGAATTTTGGGGAGACAATCCCATGACAAAAGTCCGCTGTGCTAAGCTGAAACTCTTTAAATTCTGAAGCAGAGATACAATCTGATTCCTGAAATCCAACCCATAATCCCTGGTCAATCACAGGATAGTGAGACTTGTTTTTAAGTCATGACTGGGGCAGCAATGCCAATGAAACATATGCAGGTATTAGTAAGAGAAAAAAGCGTGATGTCAAGGTGAGTAAGATTCCTTTGACCTAGTATGGTTCTAGCCCCACTCTGGTTATATAAGCCCAATGACTATGGACCCAAATTCTGGAAACATAAAGAAGATTCTGGGGACCTAGTCCTACTTATAAAGTGATCTAGAAGCTGTAACAGTAAAAGTAGGAGTTACAATATGACTCTGACACAGAGGAGATTAAAAGGGCATTTCAACAGATCTTCTCCTTGGGGACTTAACCTTCAGAATCCAATAACGTAAGCAGTTAATGGTCACTTAGAATCTACAGTAGGCCCAGCTGGTGTAGCTCAGTTGATTGAGCGTGGGCTGGGAACCAGAGGGTCCCGGTTCGATTCCCAGTCGGGGCACATGCCTGGGTTGCGGGCACAGGTCCCCGGTGAGGGCCATGTGAGAAGCAACGATACATTGCTCTTTCTCTCTCCCTTCTCCTCTCTCTGAAAATAAATAAATAAAATCTTTAAAAAAAAGATTAAAAAAAAAAGAATCTATAGTAGTCCTCATGGAAGAGGGATGATCCATTGATCACACTTGACTTTTGATTTAGTGGCCAATGTATAAAGCATTTCACTGGCCTTTGGAACTATTTCAAATCAAGCTGCTCTCAGTAACATGAGCAGAGCTTGAAATAAAATTGAATCAGCTCAGGAATAACAAATGCTCAGTGGTACAACTAGAATAAAGCCAAACCTAGCTCACCCAAATTAAGGAACTGACAACAAATAAACAGTTAGTTACTGGCCTTTGGAGACCCCTTTAGTCACCACAGCTCCACTTAAGATCCAGGATTAAAAAGAATAACAGAAGTTCTTGTTCTCCAATAGAGCAGTGGCCTATCTCTAAGAGCAGCAGCATTGACAGACTGCAGCCATATTCTTGTGACAGGTGTGGTGCTAACAGAGATCCTAGGGAATCAGTGCAAGGTGTAGAATCTGAGCTCTCTTGTCTAGATGAGATATCCCATGATTCCAGGAACATATCTTCATTTATACTTCTCCCTGAAAATTGGATGGTACTTATAGACTTGACTGACCCTTGAGGGCAAAACTTGAGTATCACGGGGTATGTCTATGTATATTCAATAACATCTAATACACTAAATGTAATTCTGTTGGTGTTTTATGCACAAAAAAGGTACCTAAATATTAACAGGAATGGTTTTTCTTTGGCCAACAATGTCATTTGTAAACTGACGCCTTGACACACACGACAGAGGTAGTAAGGCGTGTCTATAAACAATCATTCCACAAGAGCTGGGCTGCCATGCACTAAATATGATTGTCTCAAAATGAGTACATCAAAAATAACAATATGGTAGCTCTTATTAGAACATACAATTCTTTGACACCAGTATGATTAGATTCACTAAAAAATCTGAGTAAGTTCATTGTCATTTATTATTGATAATTAGGAGAAAAAGTGACAACCACTCTATTGGATCTTGGAAGTTGGGATTAAGGAGTTTATGATAAGTTAGTAAAATTTACAGAACTCTAGCAACCATTATTTCTAACCAAAAACCATGCCCTCTGCCTATGTTGTAAAGATATAGGCACAATTTAGTCTTAGTTTGTGACATTTACACTTACTTTATTATCCCTGAGGATATGTGATTATATCACATATGATCCCAGAGGATATTAATCCGCTGAGCAAGTGCTTGGTTTTTTAAAAAACTAACTCCACTACAGCTATTGCAAAGGCAATTGAAATTTAAAATAAAGATCAGTCTTCAAAAGGTAGAGTCAGGAGTAGTAGCAGTAGGGATGAAATCAGCTCTATAATTTTTCAGTGTAAAATATATTGAGGTATAATGGATATACAATAAAAAATTTTACATGCTGCCCTGGCTGGTGTAGCTCAGTGGATTGAGCGCGGGCTGGGAACCAAAGGGTCCCAGTTTGATTCCCAGTCAGGGCACATGCCTGGGTTGCAGGCCAGGTCCCCAGTGAGGGCCATGTGAGGAGCAACCATACATTGCTGTTTCTCTCCCTCTCTTTCTCCCTCCCTTCCCCTCTCTCTAAAAATAAATAAGTAAAATCTTTAAAAAAATGTTTACATGCTAAATACATACAATTCGAAGTTACTACAATATGCCTCACTGGTCTGTGCATATGTCTAATTACCCGTCCATACTATTCCTGGAATAAAGAGTTTAAAGGAACTCTGTTTCAATTCTTTCATATATTCTGAAATGTCTTTTCTATTTCAGCAGTAATTACTATATTTATAACTTTCTCCCAGAGAACTAAATACATAGTTCTAAAATAACATATAGTTCCACTAAAAATGTTTAAACTTCTCCATTTCAGCTCCAGAGTAGTAAAAGGTAAAGACAATGGTGGCAACAGATTCTGGGTATCAGAAAATAATGGATGATCGTCATCATATAACATAACTAAGAAAATGAGATTTTAACGAAAGTGCAGAAATCATTAGCAAACCTCCGTTTTCACCAAGCCCGTGGATAAAGGTACCAGGATTCTTGATATTTCCACCCACAGTTCACTACAGTAGGAAGGATGAGACAAGGTCAAATCCTCAAAGTAAGGAGAAATTAGAGGAGGCATCCCTGGGACACTGAATAGGAACGGAAAAGCATAAGTTTGTCACTGTGCATTGAGATAAATTTACACCATGCCACATTTAAGTTTACCTGACCATGTTTTTGTCCAGAATTACCCTAATGCTGATGGAACCAGATTAATCAGATTGGCTTAGGGAAGCCTCCTTCTCTTTCTGACTTCATTCCTCCACTAATTAAGTTCCTGTGCTAACCAAGAACAACACAGTCACCATGTTGTTCCACCTTTCCAGAATCAAGTCTTAGAAGAACACTAGAAAGATTAGACAAGAAAGTTGGTAATATTGAGTAAGAAATATATCCAATTCATTTTAGGATATTGGATGTATCTTACACTTGGAGTTGTTAACTGTCCAGGCAGAAAAAGTAGTCAGAATTGTGTCCCCTGCATTGTCTAAAGGTAATGAGCCCTGACTAGTTATGGCCTTGCATTTTGAGAACACAGACAAGGACAATAAATTATTTGGAGCTGACATTACCTGCTAACTTGGAGATAAAAACAGGAAGATTTTATCTATTCTCTCCTTTTCACAAACATATGGCTACAGCACTAGAATTTTATCAGTGGAAGATATGAAACTCTAGTGGCTCATGTTGTGACTAAATGGATATATTATTTGGCTGTAATAAAATTTGAAGAAATATTTTAGTGAATCACCTTGCATCTTAAAATAAGCACATTCATAATATGAAAAGCTATTCCAAATTTGGAGTGAAAATTGTAACCAAACCTTTAGTAAGTGGGGTGTGGCACTCTCAGGCAATTTGATGTACTAATGAAAAGTTTATTTACACTAGCAAAAATATTGACATTGCCTATAGGCCACTGAGACAAATCATTATCAATATTGTTTATGAAAAACAACACTATTATCTAGTACAAAGACATACTTCTCATTCCAGAGTTTTATTCTAAATTGCACAAATGGAACACCACACCCTGGACACACACACACATATATATTCACTATATATGCACATCTATACATATATACATACATCTATACATCTATACATGTGTGTATATGTATATGTATACATATATTCACCTCCACTAATTAAATTCCTGTGCTAACCAAAAACAACAACACAGACACCACACTTAGAATCTTAATAGCTCACGATTTTACAAAGAATTGTTAGAAAGTATATACGACCAAAGTCAGAGACCCCACATTGGTTCCTGTCCCTTGAAGGAAACTCCTCCATCTCACTTATATATGCTTCCACAAGTCTGTAACTAGGGCAATGGACACCATAATTCTAATAAGTAAATCATATCTACTAGACCAAATGAAAAGTATTTTCCTTTCATGGCAGGTACCACAAATTGTGCTCTAGCTATGGGTGGAAAATTGGGCTCCACTGTCAACTATATAGAACTATTGATTATGTGAATTATGTACATGTAACGGAGGTGTGGGTTAGGAACTCTTCCTAGGAATAATCTAACAAGGAGCTATGTAATGTCTATTTTAGGATCCAAGAAAAAATTATCAAAAAATAGTACTTTAATGTAAAATTTTCACTTAAGTGTTAATAAGAGTCATGCAATATAGTTTCAATATCAGGATTTCTGGGCTGGCCATACGGCAGATGCCTCAAAGTCCCAAGAGAAAGTGTCAGGAGAAATACAGTGCTTGAAAACCGCAGAGCACTAAGTTGTATTGTCACTGAGGCGAATAACGATGTGTTGTTTCAAAAGGAAAGTGATTTACCTAACATCTTGGACAAATCTCGTAACACATAGGTTTTAACAAAGCACATTCATAAGGAAGTGACTAAAGTTATACATTTGTCCTTGAAAATATATCACTCGATTTCCTTTATTTTGGGAACATGAAAGCTTACATGTTAAAAAGTTTCTTGTTTTGTTTTTTATGGTAGGACAAATAGTTTTTTTAATTGTTGCTTAATAGATGTCATCACCACTTCGAAGTCATTGAAAGTTTTAGTGGTTTGAAGAGAGAAATGGCTTCATTTGGCCTCAAGCAAGGAGCTATATAGGTCATGAATGAATCAGTAACTTGCATAGCCCCTTGTCTTCATAAAAAGCTCTCTGAATATGTAAAAGGGGTTTAGCTTCACAATTCTGCTTTAAAAAAAAAACACTCAAAGCTTTAAAGTTAATTTTGATGACTGTTAGTGCATGATGTTCCAAAAGAGTCATTTCTTCTAATTTGTTACAAAGTGAACACAACAGAATTCTGAGACTCATTCCCTATTATATTATTTCACCAAGCAATGAATAAACACACATGTACACATACTCATGCACAATCCTGAAAACCATTTCTCTGATATCTGTAAATTATACCACTTTGTTAAGTCAGATCATCTGACAGCTATACAGCTAGAGAGTTATATTTGCCTTTATAGATATATTTCTAGTGACTGACATTTTGAATATCATACTAGTAGTTTAAGTCTAGAAATGTTATAAAAATAACATTGCAAAACCTATATTGATTCTTTTATTGTGGTAAAATATGCACAAAATAAAATTTATCATTTAAATTATTTTAAGTGTACAATTATGCAAGTATCACTGCTGTCCATCCCCAGAAATTTTTCATCTTCTTGAACTGGATCTCTATACCCACTAAACACTAATTCCTCATGTACCCCCTTCTCAAGTCCCTGACAATCACCACTCTTCTTTCTGTCTCAATAAATGCGACTCTTTAAGGTACTTCATGTAAGTACAATCATACAAAATGTCTTTCTTGTCACTTATTTTACTTATCATGGCTTCTTCAAAGTTTATCCACATTACAGCAAGTGACAGATTTCTTTCCTTTTTAAGGCTGAATAATATTCCATTGTATATATGAAACAGATTTTCTTTGTCCATTCATCTATGATGGATGCTTAGGTTGTTTTCACCTTTTTTTCTATTGTGAATAATGCTGTTATGAAGATGAGTGTGAAAATATCTGTTTGAGTTCCCACTTGACTTCTTTTGGGTATATATCCAGATGTGGAACTGCTGGCTCAAATGGTAAATTCTGTTTCATTTATTGAGGAATTACCATAAAGTTTTCCACATTTACTGCATCATTTTATATTCTTACTTATACTGTTTTTATAACTAATGTTTTTGTGAATATTTGTTATAGTTTATGTGTACATATTACTACATCTATACTCATAACTGTATCTGGATTTCTTCTTTTTATGAATAAAGGCCACAGACACTCTTTGCATTAAAAAATATATAAGCCATGGCTTTTATATTCCAGAGAAACCTGTTTGTTTGTTTTGCTCCATTGGATACTATGAGTCATGTATTTATGTTTTTCTTTTGGCTTTGATCTGTTTGAAGGAGAGAGCCAAGATTTCAGCCCACACCATACCAAGCACTTTATGTAAAATTTCCCTAGCTTTAACTTACTTTCATAACTATTTCTTTTTGTCTCAATTTGTTCAATTTCCTTTTAATCATAAACCACATGAATTTGCATAAGAAGTTGGAACTTGGCAGGATGGCAGGACATATAAATAAACACATAAATTTTAATTGCTTCATATTAATTTCTATTTACCTGGAATATTTTAGAGCTTGAAAAAAGTACCTGCATGTTACCTTTTTCCAAGGAGAGTTACAATTGTAATGGAGATGGAATTTGTTTGACATAATTATAGTATTTATTTTGATGAATGACAATGTATAAAAGGTTGAAATCTCATAGAAAAATTTTAAAGAAAGAAAAAATACAAGACCAACTTTTTATCTCTCTCCCAGTCTCTAAGAAGTGTATGTATGTCTTTAAATTCTACATTGTAGAATGAATTGTTTTCATGGATAAAATAATCAATGTGTTTCCTCATCAGTGCATAAGCTTCATGTTTTATGTTTTCAATGAACTTATGTGAACAGGCAAGGGAAAAAGTGTTTAAAGGTGTTTCATTTTCTAAAGTGCTAAAATAAACTTTTTTGGTAGACTTCTATGAGTATTTTCAGGAAGTCTTCTCTTGGGAACACCTGAGAACTATTGAGCATAATTATAATAGAGCTTCCACTGAGCTCAACCTGTATATGTGTGTACACATCTTCCCATCTCTCCCGAGTAAAGATGATGTGTGACCTTGAGTCACATGATATAAGCTATGTTGATCTGTATAGGTTTTTATGACCACGTGGATTTAGGGCTCAGTAAGGCACATGAACAGAATTAGTGACATTGATTATTACAGACCACAACAGGTTTGAATTGTTCTTGTCATTGAAATTAAATTAATTATGACCTCTACATATCTTTGTGGAATGCAGTTCACATTGCAGTTAAAGGTACAAGTTCTGACTACTTGTATATATAATCTTTGATTAAGCAATTGCTATAAGATATTTAATTTTAAATATTAAAAAATGATGCATGTTAGTTATATGAATTTATAATCAATATGTATAGACTTATTACCTTGAGTGTTTATTATGTGTCTATATTTACACTTATAGATACAGATATTAAGAAGGTACTATTCTTGTGGTTTTTTGGCCTGAGTTAGCAATCACTTGGCAAAGCCTGGATTATCAAGGAATTGATAAAACCAAATATAAGCCTGATATGGATGTGTGATGGAAATATGCTTCCCACGTCGTTGAGTCAGTTGGGCATGTCAGCCCTAAAATTTGTATTAGAGACAGCAAATACCAATAGCCTCATCAATGAAGAGGGTAAGAAAACCATTCTCAATGATAAATCAGAAACCAGGATAGCACCTAAAGTTGACAGAAAACAAGAGGAGTCAAATTTGATTGTGAAATAATAATTAGGTGTAACTGAGAACATAGAAACACCACATGAAGTATAAGTGTCATCATAAATTTTTCCACACTAATTAATTGTTGAAGTTGTTTGTGCCTTTTTGAGCAGGAGGACCTTGTCTATTTATTAATTTAAAAATTACACTCACTGCCACCCTATGAACTCATGAGATTAACTCAGTCCAAGTGTTCAACCAGGTATAGGAGGGAACAGAAGAGCCCAAAAGGTTAGCCTGAGCCATTCATTCAGCATCTGCTACATCAGGCCCTTGCAAATTCTCCAGTACCTGTGAGCACCTAGGCCCATGCTAACTAATTGGCTCCCTTCCAAATAATGCCTAGATGTTGGTAATTAGTTATCACACTGCTGTTAGTCATACCTGTAGCCCTATTTCTCAGATTATGCTATTGAGCTAGAATGGCTGAGCCAGACAGCCTAATAACCTTAGGTAATGCCATATTTCCTCTTAATTTACTCTAGCAGAGAATGGCCATTCATCCAGAATCAATCTCTGTCTTTATTTCATTCCAACACTGAAGACTGGGCACTCAGTGATAACCTCCCCCAAATCATCTCCCTGAAACCACAGTTAAATGGAAGTAAACTTTTGTAAGCACTCCACATAGAATAAAGTTACTTCTTCGGTCATTAGTTGCACATTATTTCTGCTTTTTATAAAAGTCCATAAAAGAAGGGAGCCATTTGATTAATTACTGAATGAAACACCTGTGTCAAGAATCAGAATATTGTCAGTACCTTAGTAAGGCCCAAACCCATACCCTCAATGTCCTAGAGATAATTATTATCCTCCCTTGAGGGGAGCTCACATTGTTCTTTGTCTATTTGATACTACCATTAAAGTGTATATCTCCAAGCACTATAGTTTTGTGTTTCAGTTTTACACTCTGTATTAATGGAATAATATGCATAAAAATATAGTATGTATCCTATCTGACTAATTTTGTTCAGTATTATGTGTATGAGATTGATTCATGTTCATATTTGTGCCTCTAGTTATTATACTACATTCCACATACAATTTCCCATTTTATTGATGGGAATAATTTATATCGATAATTATTCATTTTACTTAGCCAGATTTTTTATTATCCTTTTTTGTTATTTCAAATGTTTATTTTGTTTGTGACTTTTTCACATATGCATGCATTTCTTTGTAGGTATACACTAGGAAATATAATTATTAGATAATATGGTAAGCTTATTTTAACTCAGAGGTTAGTGACCAACAATACACTAAAATGATTGTACCAATTTCAGTTCTCACCAGTAGTTTATGAGAACTAGAATTCCATTTCTGCAACATTCTCACTAAATGTCAGACTCTAACTTTGTAAATATACTGATAAATGTGTAGTATTATTTCATTATGGTTTTAATTAAATGGTTCTGATAACAATTGTTGTTGAACAGCTTTTTTCTATGCTATTAGCCGATTGGACTTCCTGTTTGTGAAGTTCTGTTAAAAATTGTTTATATAAGAGGGAAGAAAGATGGCGGCGGAGAAGGGAGAAGCGTGATCGCTATCCTCCGGCCCACTGGTGGGATATCGGGCCGATTTTCTGAGGAGCAGAGCGATCACCCAGCTGTATTCCGGTGTGGGGGAAGATTGGAAACCAGGACTGCGCATAAAACTGAAAGATCAGCCGGTAGGGAGACTGCTTCGGAGGGAAGGGGTCAC
>PVJI01010992.1:0-57955 GCA_004026765.1 Micronycteris hirsuta | reverse complement strand
TGCCTCCTCTGCCCGTTTCTGCCCCGCTCACCGGCCTGGATGTTTGTCTTCTCCTACCTCCTGGGTGTCGGACTTCCCTTCAGTTCGATTCTGTCCGTTCTGGTTGTTTAAATTTTTGCTACTGCATTAGTTGTATGGACATTCTGGATGTGCGGGCAGCGAGTGCGACCACCTACGCTGCCATCTTGGCGGAAGTCCTGTTTTTTTAAGATTTTATTTATTTATTTTAGAGAGGGGAAGGGAGGGAGACAGAGAGGGAGAGAAACAGCAATGTATGGTTGCCGCTCACATGGCCCTCACTGGGGACCCGGCCCGCAACCCAGGCACGTGCCCTGATGGGGAATTGAACCCGGACCCTTTGGTTCCCAGCCCGCGCTCAATCCACTGAGCTACACCAGCTAGGGCTCAGAGGGGTTTTTGTAGGCCTGCCTGACGCAGAGGGATCAGGAACAGAAGGTGCCGCAAACCTGTTTCATTCACGGTTTCAGATCGCAAAGCTAGCGAAGCACCTCCAGGTGCATACTGTTTTACCGAGCCTCGCAGATGCCGTGTCTTCACAAAGAGGTTTGTCATGACCCAGCACCAAGCAAGTCTATCAGTTTTCCAATAGCTCAGATCATAGTTAGCATTTTTTTAGTAATAAAGTATTTTTAACTAAGATATATACATTGTTTCTAGATATAATAATATTACACTTTAATAGACTACAGTGTCACATAAAAATAGCTTTTATATGCACCAGGAAACCAAAACATTCATGTGACTTGTGTTATTTGCTTTGTGGTGGTGGCCTGGAACCGAACCCATAATATTGCCCCGAGGCCCGCCCGCCTGCACAGCTTCCTTCAGTGTGACGTCTGCATATCCTAGGGACACAAACCGCCCCGGAAGTACTCTTTAGGGAGGGGAGCCCAATCAACCCTTGAAGTTAGGGTTACTTCTATTATTATCATCAAGTATTTAGTGTCTCAATTCCTGCTTACTCCCTCTTGACTCTGGGCCTGAAACGCTTTTCCCTGTCCCCCCCACGCCAGAGCCTTCCTCACTCGGGCTGAGGGCCCCTCTTCAAGTCCTCATGGCATCCCTTGGCATTGGATCCCAGCTGGACCTCCTGTGTCTGGCACAAGGACCAGGGTATAGCAGGCCTTTCGGAGCTGGTTCTTAAGTAATTTTTAGGACTGAATGAATGAACAAACAAAAGACCCAGCAGAGCAGGGGAATCCGGCTGCGTTGGGTCAAGGGTCTCCATCACAGCCTGAGAAGAACTGAGCCATGTCCTGGAGGGCCATTTGGTGGCCAGCACCATGGATGTGTCCAAGGCTGATGGCTGGGTCTGAAATGGGCAATCACACCAAAAGTTACCGCGAGCCAGAAGTGCCAGTCACGTGACAGGGTCCTGGAGGGGGGACGGGGAGAAGAAACCCAGGGCAGGGTTCACTTGGGGCCACGATGGTAGCAGAGGGAAGAGATGCTGAGAGCTGGTTACAGACCACAGCAGGAAGGGAGGACGTGAGGTTCAGTTCCGACACAAAATCCACAGGATCCAGTGACAAAGTGGACAGAGATGACCGAGAAGTAACTGAAGATGCTATGGAAAGCTGATTAGCATTAATTACTACGTTGAATGAGGTGGGAGAGTGAAGCTGAGGGACACCAGCTAGGAGGAGGAGTGAGGAGAGCTCCTGTGTGTGGTGAGCTGCCACGAGCTTCCCGCGGCTCTTCTGAGATGCCTGTCTCCTCAGTCTCGCCTGACCTTTACCCCCGGTTTGTACTTTCCTTATTAGTAAGAATCTCATCTTATTCAACTTTGTGTGCACTGCCTTAGTTATTCATCTGCTTATCCAGTCCACAAATATTTATGGAGCACCTCTTAGAGGCAAGGCAGAGTCCAAGGTCCTAGAACCCAATAAATACACATTTAATTGATCGTGTCATGATTGGAAGTCGGCACGGAGGAGTTCCGGGGGGAGGAAACTGGCAGAGAGTTCGACTGGAGAGCTTCTGGACAGGCAATGTGGGAGGTTCATCCCCTAGGCCTGGGTAGGTGAAGAGGGTAAAAGAGCGGATGGAGAAAAGCTGCTGACTTTACACAAAAGCAGACACAGAGCCTCCCCTGAGAACGAGGGATTGGCAAGAGGGAGAGATGAGGAATGCTACACTGAAGTGACACCTGAAAATCTGAAGCTGTATTTGTCTTTAGATAAAGAGGCCCTGGAGGGAAAGACTATGGGGGTGTCTCCAGGTCAGCCCCTGCTCCCTCTTGGGCCCCACGGGCTTGTCCCCGTGACTGAGAAGGGGGAGGACTCTGTGACTCTGTGAGAGCAGAGCTTTGGACCCTCCTGTTCTCAGGGCTCTGACTCCGCTCTCACCGCTCCCAGACCCTGTCCCGCTTGGAAGCACAGCTGGTTCCTGGCTCAGCCCGTTTTATGTTGGTTTGGCCTGCATCTGCCTTTTTGGTGCTCTTACTCACCAGCCCTTGCTACCCACTGGCGGTCTGGCTCACAGACAAGCTGCATCATCTCTTGGGAGCTGGGTGGAAACACAGACTCTCAGGACCAGCTTCAGACCTACGAGTCAGAAGCCACCTTTAACAGGATCCTCGGTCATTCTTTTGCACTGTCTTGTGAGAGACGCTGAGTGCTGTGGCTGTGGGCTCCGAGCAAAGTGGCCAGCGTCTCCCTGGGCCTGTGGTGAAGGGGGCACCTCCACAGAGCCACCCTTGGTGCTCTCGTGCTGAGTGTGAACAGGAAGGTGTGGGAAAGGAAGAGTGTTCGTTCCCAGGGTGCAGAGCCCCGCCCCACCGGCGTCCTGCAGACTCTTCATCCTCACTCCCCCCCACTCCCCTGCTCACTTGGTGTTCCAGTGCAGCAGACTGCTGCAAGTCGTCCCCACACCGGTTCGGCTCCTGCTGTGCCAGTTGTCTGGGAAACCCCTTACCTTCTCAACAGTAACTTTTCAAGCCTCAGCCCAAGGGTCAATTCCTAGGAATCCACTCTGGTCACTCAGGCGGAGCTAAGCGCTTTTCTTGTGTGCACCACTCCTGCCTGCATCACAGCAAAGCGGCCCCCACGCCAAACTGAGCCCAGATCCCCCACTAAACCCAGACTCCTCAGGGGCAGGGGCAGGTCTCACAGGGTCAGCACAGGGCCTGGCACATAGTTACTGTACTCGCTATGTACTGGATGGGTGACACATGGGCGGGTGGATGGGTGGAAACTCTCAAACACAAGAGAAGTGAACTTCCTGTGGATGTTGTAAATGTTAATGATCCATTTGCTTTTCTGTGTTTGTCACTAAACAGTGTGCTCTTGGGACCTAACATGGTTATGTCTTTTTTTTTTGTCTGCGTCTCAGGGACATGGCAGACAACTTATAAATGCAGGTTCAACAATTCACGGGGGCGGGAATGAGTAACGTATAGGACGGCACTTGAGAGCTCGGAGCTCTGGGGCCAGACCACCAGGGTCAGAACCTGGGTCTGTCGCTCGGTGTCTGTGTAATGCGGGCAAGTCCCATAACCTCTCCTAGCCTCAGTTTTCTCCTTTGTAAAGTTGTGATTATCATAGAATCTACTGATAGGGTTATTATGCTACTTTAGTGTGTTAAGTTCACATGGGGTTCTTAGGAAAGCGCTGTTGTTGCTGCTGATGTCGGAAAGAGGCTGGATGGGCGGGAATAGTGTGCACTGTCTCTATCTTTGTTCCAGAGCCACCGGAAGGTGGGTTAGCTGGGACTCGGGACGCTGCGCCGTGAGCTAGGAGAAAGGCTCAGGCCCCACCAGAGGGATCAGAGAACTAGTCTGGGTCCGGGACCAACCCCCCACCCCCACACCCTCAGCTCTGGCCAGGCCCTGTGCCCACCGCTCACCCAGCCACCCATACGCACTCTCTTTTCCTTCTTTTCTGCAGGAAAATGTCTCCCTCATCAAGGAGATTAATGAGCTCCGCCGGGAGCTGAAGCTAACCCGCTCCCAAGTCTATGACCTTAAAGCAGCGCTGAAGGTGACCAAGAAAGGCCAACCACAAGAGGGTTCAGAGACAGGTAATGTCACCATCTGCTAAAGAAGATGGGCATTGGGACAAAGGGACCAATGGCAGCTGTGAGCAGGTCTCCCTTTGGTTTCCAAAGCTGTCGCCCCCAAGTGCCTGCTTGTACCAGTCACATCCACCCCATGGCCTTCTGGGAGCCTCTGCCAGCCACCTGCCAGCTCTCAAAGGATCTGCACGGACCCTGCCACATTTGAATATATGCAGGTCCAAAATCCTTGGGGTTAGCTACAGTGTCAGAATTTAGAATCTTTCAGATCTTAAAGCAGCAATTTTCAACCTCTTTCATCTCTTAGTACATATAAACTAATTACTAAAATTCTGAGGCACACCAAAAAAATATATAATATTTTTTGCCAATCTGACAAAAAATTAGGTATAATTTTGATTCACTCGCAGCAGGAAGCTATTGTGGTGTTGGCTGTTGGCATATTTTATTTGACAGTCTAAGGGGAAAGAGGTCAGTACCCCCGACTAAATAGTTAAGTATTGCATGTTTTAAAAAGTCTTGCAGCACACGGTTGAAAACCGCTGTCTTAGAGCGTACCACGTACTGCCTATTATGGGATGGTGCTACGGTCCGGGGCAGCGCTCCGAACTCAAACGCATTAGTGTTCCTGTCGTGACACAGACAGACATTCGCACTAAACTTCCTAATTTACAAAGGCTTTTTATTTTTAGAGCTTCTTGGCTTTTAGAACTGTGGGTAAGGGGTTGTAGACCTGCACAACGAAAGACCAAAAAATCAGAAGCTATTTAAAGGGAGGGGGGAAATGACATTATGAGTTATTACGGCAATTATATCCTAAAGTTCCTCTGAATTTCTGACAGCCAAGGCAAAGAGGAAACAAAGAAATATGGGTATTTACGCAGTTATCATTTATGGAAAAAGGAAGTTTCTTTTTCTGGAGAAACAACCCTTTCCCTGGCACTAAATTGCATGAAAAACTTATCACAGGTATGCTGATGAAAGGGATGTTGAATAGCATAACTGATAGTATCTGACTATGGGTTTTCAGACAATAAAAAATTTTTCGGGTGTCCATTTCTTATCTGGACAGTCAATAAAAACCAAGAGTATAAGGCATTTCTATGGAAAATTAAGCTGACGTGATTCAAGTATATTGTTTTCTGAAGGTTTACATGCAGGAATAAAGCTCAGAAACTTCAGTGGACTGAAGCAGCCCAGGGCTGTGGACTGGGCCTTCCGAGGATCAGCCGTCTCCTGTGCTGTGGTCACATAAGACACCGCCACTGCGGGAAGGCGGCAGAAGGAAGCTAAGACACTCGGTATTATTGCCATCACTTCTTGTGCGTCTAGAACCATATATATATATATAAAATGCTGTTGTCTCCTGTGCCCTTTTCACTAGAGTGAGAGAGAATTTGATGCAACAGTAAACCCTCTTAGCAGCGCCTGAAGTGGCAACTTCAGGTCCAGAGAGAACCAGAAGAGCACAAAGTGCTGCAGAGACCGAGGCACTTGGCCTCTTGGAGGTGAAACCGCCTCCAGTTGGAGGTGAGGCAAGATGTGCCTGTAAGCAACTGTACAACTTCTCTTTAAAAAATACTTTGACTATACCCACGCATCCCAGCGAACAATCGAACTGAGACCTCCTCGGGACGATGTATGATACGTCCAGGTTTTAATTACAACAATCATGGAAATGTCCAAACATTTCAGAACTCGAGAGAAAAGTCTAATGAATCCATCCCCCAACTTCAACAAGTATCCATCTCTGTCACTGTGGCTTCGTCGGTATCCCTACCCGCCGCCGCGCCCCCCCCACCCCCCACCCCCGTTGCTTCCCCCCACACCCGCCAGGGCTTGTTTTTAAACAAACCAAACGTCATATCACCACGTGACGTCGTTTTCTCATGGGAGATACTGTCCCTAACGGCTGAAGGCCTGTATCACTCACTCTCTGTCTTGATGGTGCAAAACCTCAGCCTGACCTCGGGGTTTGCACATGGGCCCACCAAGACGTGCTAGTTCAAAATAAACATCGTCCAGTAGTTTAAGGAATTGACCGGTGCAGTTGGTTTTTAAGAATTCTTTATCCAAACAGGAGAGGTTGCGATCCCCAAACCACCATCTTCGTTTCTGCTGCATTTATTATTAAGTTCCCATTCATACAATTAACAAACAGGTCTGATAGTCACACCTGCTTGTTCTTAATTATTAAAACCATGTCATTAGAACTTCTCATTAAAAATAGTTCATTGAAAACAGAGTAAAATGGCATAAATGAGCCATAAGATTGAAGAAAATCCAAAAGGAAACAAGAAACACAAAATTTTGAAAGCTGGAAAACCGACACACGAGTGGTGACCCACCTCAGAGGCACGAGAAGCCCGACCCCTCCGGCAGGACTGCGGAAACCGGAGGGAAGGCTCAGGAGCTGGCAGACACAGACCTCTCCGGAAGTCCGGAAGTGGGAATAAAGGTGGGGCTGAAAATCGAAGGGAAAATTTTAAGAAGCTATTTGATCCACCTTGTGTCTAATACAATGGTTAAAAATAGACCGTCACCAGGGCCATCATCGTGAAATTTTAGAACACCGGAGTACAAAGACAGAAGTCCTCCAAACTTCCGAAGAGCATAAGGGGAGATTTCATCCAATGGATCAAAAATTCCTATTGCAAAATACAAAATCAACCCACAAAAATCAGTTGCATTTCTGTATGTTAACAAGAACATTCTGAAAAGGAAATGAAGAAGACAATTCCATTTACAATAGCATCAACAAGAATAAAACAGGAATGAACTTAACCCAGGAGGCGGAAGATATTTGCACTGAAAACGGCCAAATGCCACTGACAGGCGTTAAAAGAGACCAATGAACAGATAACGCCTCACAGTCATGAATTGGAAGACAATGTTGTTAAGAAGCCAATGCCACCCAAAGCAATCTACTGACTCAGTGCAACACCTGTCAAAAGCTCAGAATGTTTTTGGCAGAAATAGAAAATCCAGCCCTGGCTGGTACGGCTCAGTTGGTTGGAGCATCATCCCATAAACTGAAAGTTCGTGGGTTTGATTCCTGGTCAGGGCACTTGCCGAGGTTGCAGGTTCAGTCCCCAATTGGGCCACGTATGAGAGGCAACTGATTGATGTTTCTCTTTCACACCCATGTTTCTCTTCCTCTCTCCTTCCCTTCCCCTCTCTCTAAAATCAGTAAGCATGTCCTTGGGTGAGAATTAAAAAAGAAAAAACCCTCCTGAGATTCATACAGAATCTCAAGTTACCCCAAGTAGCCAAAACAATCTGAAAAAGAAGAACAAAGTTTGAGATCTCATACATTGATTTTCAAAACTTACTGAAAAGCTATAGTAATCAAAAGAGTGTGACACTGGCATGAAAACAAACACGCAGATCAAAAGAATAAAATAGAGAGCCCAGAAATAAATCTTCGCATATATGATCAGATGATTTTCAATATGGAATGCTAAGAATATTCAGTGGGGAATTTCTTTTCAACAAATGGTGCTGGGAAAATGGGATGTCCACATGCAAAAGAATGAGGCTGGACCCTTACTTTATATCATATACAAAAATTAACTCAAAATGAACCAAACACCTAAATACAAGAGCTGAAACTATAAAACTTGTAGAAGAAAATATAGGGGAAAAGCTTTATTACATTGTATTATTTGGCAATGATTTCTTAGGTATGGCATTAGAAACATGGGCAACACCCCCTGGCTGGTGTGGCTCAGTGGACTGAGTCCCGGCCTGTGAACAAAAGGCCATTCGTTCGATTCCCACTCAGGGCACATGCCTTGGTTTCGGGCCAGGGTCCCAAGTCGGGGTGTGCAAGAGGCAACCAATCTTTCTCGCACATCAGTGTTTCTTTCCCTCCCTTCCCCTCTCTCTAAAAACAAATAAATAAAATATTTTTTCAAAAAAACACAGGCAACAAAAGGAAAATAGGTAAGTGGACTATATCAAAATTTAAAACTTTTGTGCATTAAAGAACAAGAGTGAAAAGGCAAACTGAAAAATAGGAGAAAAATATTTACAAGCCATGTATATGATAAAGGATTGATACCCAGAATATATAAAGTACTTCGACACCTCAACCACAACCAAAAAAAGAAAAGAACAAAGAAAGAAGAAAAAGAGAGAGAGATTAAAACATGGGCAAAGGACTTGAATAGACATTTCTGCAAAGAAGATGTAAACAGGTGGCCCACGGGCACATGAAAACATGCTCACCACCACTAATGATTAGGGAAATGCAAACCAAAAATACAGAATTCCACCTCACACCCATGGGGATGGCTACTATCAAAATAAACCAAACAAAAACAAAACTAAAAAAAGAAAAAAGAAGAGAAGAGAAAATAACAGGTATTGGCAGGGATCTGGAGAAGCTGGAAACCTAGCACACTATGTTAAAGTGGCATAACCACTATGGAAAACAGTATGGCAGTTCCTCAAAACATTAAAAATAGAGTTACCATTTGAATCAGAAGTTTTACTTCTTTTTTTTATGATTTTATTGATTTATTTATTTTTAGAGAGAGGGGAAGGGAGGGAGAAAGAGAGGAAGAGAAACATCAGTGTGTGGTTGACTCTCACGTGGCCCCCACTGGGGACCTGGCCTGCAACCCAGGCATGTGCCCTGACTAGGAATCGAACCAGCGACCCTTTGGTTCGCAGGCCGGCACGCGATCCATTGAGCCACACCAGCCAGGGCAGAAATTTTGCTTCCGAGTATGTACCCAAAAGAGTTAAAAGCAGGGTATCACAAAGATATTTGTACATCCGTGTTCAGGTCAGCACTACTCGCAGGAACCAGAGGTGGAAGCGGCCAAAGTGTCCCTCACGATGAATGGATGAACAATATGTGGTATACACATGCAATAGAATATTATTCAGTCTTTAAAAGGAAGGAAATTTAGACATATGATACAACATAGATGAGCCTTGAGGACAGCATACTAAATGAAATAAGCCAGTCAACAAAAAGACAAACACCTACCGTCCCACTTACCCAAAGTACCTCTAGAGAAGCCACGCTCGCAGAGACAGGAAGCAGAGCCGTGGCTGCCCAGGCCCGTGGGTGGGAGAGAGCAGGGGCTGTCGTCTCCTGAGCACGGAGTTTCAGTTTTGCAAGATGAGAAGAGTTCTGGGGATTTGTTGCAGAGCAGTGTAAATGTACTTAACCCTGCTAAACCATACACTTAAAATGGTTTACAAGGCAAATTTTATGTTATGTATATTTTACCACAATTGTTTAAAGGGAGTGGGGGAGGGGAGCTCGAGACTGACCTTTGGGAGTGCTGCCATGAGGATGAGAGTTTGCAGACCATGGACACGAAGAACTTGACTCTCACGCGTTACTTTCTCAGCGGCACGCATCAGGCTAGATGTAAAAGTGGGGACGCTGGGTTGTCTCAGGTCTGGGCTGTACGGGGTACATGGGGCCGAAGGATGAGACATAGGCCACCGAGGGTGCTGCAAGAAAAGGCGCAAGAAACTCACTGTGGGCATAACTGGACAGAAGAAGGAGTGGATCTAACAGGGCCCCACGTGGTAGGTAAAAAAGGGAGTTGTCCGGGAAGAAGAGGCCCAGAGTCGGTCGAGGGCCAGCCGTCTTGAGCAGAAGGCAGGAAGGGAGGCCGTGATGGGCGAACGCAGTGCTCGTGTGTGACGAGGGAGGGGAAGCCACACAGACGCCAAGGACATTGATGCTGAGGGTCCAGCCTTGTAAGGCGAGGTCATGGATGAGCCCTGGACCCTCATGGACACCAGTGATGCCCAGGATGATGGCAGCACCTAAGGGTGACTGAGAGTCCCAGGGAAAGTCTCAAGGAACGTGAATGAGTGGCCTCCGCAGGAGGGGAAGACAGGAGTCTGTCTCCAGGAGCAGGGGTGTCCCTCAGGAGGAGGACTGGCAGTCTGGCAGCAGCCAAAGTCGACAGGAGAGTGCCCCGTGATTGGGTGTGGGGAATGGGAGAAGGAGCAGCCTGCCCTGGAGGGGGCCTCAGGGCAGGCAGTCCAGGGGGCTCAGGAGAGGGCAGGGCCGTGGTCATGCTCAGCAATGTGTCTCTAAATATGGCTCTAAATATGGCTCTAAAATGTGTCTCTTCATTTCTCTGTCTCTGCGAGACAGTGAAGTGGCTCATCTCTGTATCCCTAGCATCTGGGATTGAGTGTCTTCCCCATAGTAGATGCTCAATAAAAATTTGGGGAGGCAGGGAGGGAGGAAGGGAGGATATGCCGGTTTCAAAAAGGCTTTGCTGCCATTCAGTGACTGGCACACATTAGTCCTGCTCTGTCCCTTGCAGTGTCCAGTACAACCTTGCTTGGCGTCGCTCCCACCATGAGACTAAATGAGCAAGAGGAAACCGGGAGAATTATTGAAATGCAACGCCTAGAAATCCAGCGCCTCAGAGACCAGATCCAAGAACAGGAGCAGGTCCCAGGGTTCCACCCCATCACCGGGATCCGGCTTCCTTCCCTCCTTGAGTCAGAAGAGGACTTTGAGGTGCAGACCAAGTGACCCCCTCCAGTGGGCCATTTCCAGCCACACTGGAAGAAGCACTGTGCACCTGTCCCCAGGCCAACTCTGGGCTGCGGTCCCTGCGGCACTGACAGCACCAGCCTTTCTCCTGCCCCGAGGAATGTGCGGCTTGGCCAGAATAAAGGTGTTTGCCCACAACTGTGTCCAACTCTCTGCTTAGCCAGGGAGCTGGGGAAGGAGGAAGGGAAAGAGGGGACACTGAGGACTGGTGGGAGGGCCTCCAGCTCCTCCAAAGTCACGGCTGCCTGTCCCTATGGAAACCACACTGAACTTGTAGCTGGCTTCCTGCCACCTCCTTTCCTCTCTGGGCCTCACAGATGGGTTGCCTGCTCCCAGTTCTGATCTGGTTTCCTTGTCTGCCAGCCGAGAGGAGACGAGACAAAGCCTCCTGCATTTTCTTCTCCTCTATGAAACCTAATGAGGTGTTCTGAGGATTTTTACGTTTGTGTAAACACGAGAGTAAAATAACGAACATGGCGAAGTTCCCCTGAGTCTTCCTTATCCACTGACTCTGTTGCTAGAACTGTAAGCAGAGCCCTGCCCGTATTCCTCTCACCTCCATGCCACTCTAGACTGGTCAGCCTTGTCCTCAGGGCCCTGCCCCACTCCTCCATTTCTGCGGGGACACGTCTTCCTCAGGGTCCCATACTGTGTGTGTGACCACCCAGACACACATACCAGAAAAGGTAGTTTTTATGCACTGAAGAGCAAAGTAATCTACCCAAATGGTCCTGTATTCTCCCTCCTCCAGAGGCCAGGCACCCTCCTAAGACCCAAATGACAAATATTTAAGCCCCCAGTCCCTGCTGGTCCCTGCTGGTCCCTGCTGGCTGGTTTAAACCTGGTGTCCCCGAGGCATCTCCCCAACTTCCCCTGTCTGGTCTTGGGCACTACTTTGGGTGAGTTTCCCCAGCGAGAGCTGAGACACAGATATCACACTTGGCAGATCTCTCCCGAGGGCTGGGCATAGCTGAAGGCAGGCTCAGGGCAGAGGGCACAAAGCAACATGTACATGGGGCTCTCTCCCTAGCAATGCCCACCCCCTCCCCCAGCCCACACCTGGTCACAGTGGCCAGCTTATCTCCTCCAGACCAGCGTGCACCCCAGCATGTCCTCCTACTGGGAGGCCTGGCCCGGGTGCAGGGAAACATTTGGGCACCCCTGAGACACTCATCCACTGAGACAACAGCCGTGCTGGGTAGACGGGCTCTTTGGGAGTCAGGCTTCTCGATTCCAAACCAGCATCTTGGCTTTTACTCTGCAGAAGAAACGAACCAAAGTAAGGTCGGCAGGGCCAGATGGTGCCGGGTCTTGAAGACACGCTGCAGAGCCCAGTCTGAACCACTGAGAGTCGCTTCACACCGCTTCCCAGGCTCTCGACCCACTGGCCTCCTTTCGATTCCTACAAAAGGCCAAGTTCTTCCCTGCCTCCAGGTCTTTCCACAGGCTGGCCTGTCTGTCTGAAATGCGCTTGCCCTCATACCTCGGTCAATGAACTTCTACTCATCCTTCAGAGGATAACTGAAATGTCACTTCCTCAGAAAGACAGTCCCTGACTCCTCCCACCCCCATCTAAATTACATTCGCCATAGTTTCCTCTCATAACCCTCGCTGTAACATGTCTGTTCAGTTGTCTGAGACTGCCTCTCCTTCTCAGCTCCCAGTTCCATGGAGGCAAGGCTGGGCCTGATTTAAAAGTCCACTCAAGGGCCCTGGCTGGTGTGGCTCAGTGGATTGAATGCTGGTCTGTGAACTGAAGGGTCACAGGTTCCATTCCCAGTCAGGACACATGCCTGGGTTGTGGGCCAGGTGCCCAGTAGGGGGCGTGTGAGAGGCAACTACGCATTGATGTTTCTCTCCCTCTCTTTCTCCCTCCCTTCCCCCTTCTAAAAATAAATGAAATCTTTTTTTTTAATAAAATAAATAAAAGTCCGCTCAGGTATCTGGGTGGATCGTTGATTGAGGGACCTAAGAGTAGAGGCGGGGGAACTGATTAGGAGGACACTGTGGGACCACACAAGCGAGGACCACTGCTGGAACCAAGGTGGAGGCAGCGGAGAAGCAGAGAAGCGAGTTTTTCTGGCTCTAAGACTGGGGGGAGTTATCCAAGCAACGAGGGAGGGAGAAAGACTCGGTAAGAAGGAACATGCCGAGGAAACTGGGGCTCTTCTCAGGGTCCTAGGAATTTAATTCACTGTGGCTAGGATGTAGCAACACTCAGATGACGGATGCTGGCCAGAGCCCAGCTGCTGAGGAGGAGGGGGAGGAGAAAGCCCAGGCCAAGCAGGGCCCCGCCCAGCGGAGCCTGTCCCCGTGGCCAGCAGGTCAGCAGCATGTTTTCTCAGCTGCACAAGAGTGAGCATAGCTTCTTGCTAGCAAATCTAGGGTCAGAGGTCCAATCTTGTTTACCTCTCCTTGTTCTGTCTTGTGCGTCCCTACGTCAGCCTGCTGGGTGGCACTGATTGGGTGGCTGCTGCACCTGAGATCTCCTTCCACTGCCGAATCTGACCCCATGGGGCGGGTCTCACTCACTGGCACCACCTCCTCCTTCACGGGGTCCCTTCCGCCTGTCCACTTCTCACTAGTGGAGTGGGCTTGGTAGTCTCCTCCTCCTGCTGCAGCCTTAGGGACCTTGCTGGTCACGCAAGTGGCCAGGCATTGGCACACGGTCTCCACTCTTACCCTCTGGTTGCAATCAGTCCATCACCGAGCTCTGGGAACTCCGTCAGTTCTGCCATGACAGCTGATGCCTATGGAGACTGCCCTCTCCCGGGGCCTCAGTCTCCCACAGGCTCCCCTGCCCTCTTCTAGACTCCGCATCAGCCGTGGCCAGACAGCGTGAGCTCCCGCTGAGCCTCCTCCGCTGTCCTGTTCTCCCAGTGCCGAAGACCCTGCCCTGCATCTACCTTTCCCCATATAAAGCATGACCAGTCTTTACCAACCAGCAGCTTCCAAGTAGTACCCGAGGGACCCTGGGAGGCCTGGGCATATCCGCGTGTCCAGGTAGGGCCCACCCCTTGCACTCATTGCTCTGGATTTGGAGTGAGAGGTGAGAGAGAGGCCGGTCAGGACCAGAAGTGGAGAAGAGGAGGGAAAATAGCATAAGTTCCCTGCCCCAGCTCATTCTGCCCAGGACTGGCCCCTCCTCGGGACCAGGAGATTAAATAAGTGTCGGACATGCGTGAGAGGAATACACAGCCCAGAAGCCTGCTGGGCCTCCACCGCCTGCTCCCCCCAGGGAAAGGAACAGTCGGCCCACCCTACCTCTGCCTCCAGGGAAAGAACAACCTAGCCCCACTCTGTCCGGTAAGGGAGCCATGAGCCGCTGTGGCAACTGAGCATTCGCAACATGGCTAGTGTAACTAGGTAGACGGCATGCAACTTATTTTCAAGAATTCATACAAAATGAAAGGCCAAAATAGCTCATTTAATCACTTGTATGTTAAAATGAAAATGTTTAGGGGTGAAATAAAATGTTAATGTATGAATATCTTTCTTTTCACTGCTTTATCATGGCTCCTGGAAACCTGAAATCACGGATACGGCTGATGTTATATTCCTACTGGACAGCACCGCCCTGGAGCGGGGGCCGGCCTGCAAGCAACCCCCAGCACAGCGCAGAGGGAAGCATGGGCGGGTCATGCACAATCACTTGATGAGCTGCTGGTGGAAAGATGACTTTGATTTTGTTTTCCTCGTCTCTTGCAGACACATCGGGAGGAGAGAGCAAGAAGCATTCATTACAAGGGACTCAATCCAGGAGGTGGTGACAGCCTAAACCCCCTCCCACGAGCACCCTCCCCCAGCCCACCCGGAGCACATGTGGTGTGGTGCCTGATGTGCCTGTTAGCAGCAGAGCCCTGACCGTGCTCAGTTACACTTCAGGACCCTCCATGGGCACCTCCAATGAGAACCAGTGCCTCACCGTGGCGTTCAAGGCCCGGTGCAGCCTGAGCCAAACTTGTCTTTCCAGCTTCATCTCACATGCTCCCTGCTCAAAATCCGCACACCTCATGCACCCAATATTTACCGATTACCTCCCATGTACCAGGCACAGTGCTGGCTGAGGTCATGATGGTTAGTAAAATAAGCAAAACCTACACCGCTTCAGGACCACACATCTAGTGGAGGGTGACAGATGAGTAAATAAGGAAAATTACAGCACAAGCAGTATGAGCAGTTGTGGGGAAAATACAGGGGCCGTGGGTGCAGCAAAGAGGCACCTAAACCAGACTGGAGGGCAGGGAGGGCTTCCTGGAGGAGGTTACATCTCAGTTAAAGAATTCGAATTTCTGTTGGCCAGACTGAAGCTGGGGTGGTCAATACCCCAAGCAGATGGGACTCGGTGTTCAGAAACCAACCAGAAGTGCAGAGCGGAGGGCAGAGCAAGCTGAACCGGAACGACTTGCATTCTGGCTGGAGTGCAGGGACCAGTGGCAATTGGCTGACCTGCCCTGTGAGGCCGGGGCTTTTGAGACCAGTGAAGGAGTGTGGTATTTATCTGGAAGTTTGTTCTGCGAGTGTTTTCAGCAAGGGAGCTCCTGCTTCCCACAGGAAGTGCCTTTACCCCTCCTCCCTGTGTGTTCGAATCCTGCGTCCCCCTCCCCCTCCCACCACCCCGCAGGAGCCAGCCGGTAGGACACAGTCAGGCACTGGAGCTCGGAAGGAAAATGAGTCAGGGACTTGGGGCGTCTCGGCCAGGGGAAAGTGCCAAGGAACGGAGGGACACGGGCTGGGGCTGGGGGTCGGCCGTGGAACTTGAGGCCAAGGCATGGTCTGAGTTTGGATGGAGGATTTGGGGGCTGGCTTCCGGAACAGGAGGCAAGGTTGGGACTGAGGATGAGAGGAGGGTTCCAGAATTTGGAGCTGGGGTTCAGTGAGGAATTTGAGCTGATGTTTCAAGCCAGATTTGGGGTTAGGATGTGGAGCTGGGACAGGAAATGAGGCAGGGGGTTGAGATTGAGATTTGAGATTCAGGGTTGAGGCTAAAATGTGGGGTAAGGGCTGGGATTGGAGCTAGGAATTCTAGCTCAGGTGTGAAACTGCAGCCTCGGGTGTGGCGGGGGTTAGGTTTGAAACAGGGGCTAAAGCCCAGATGGGGTTGAAGCTGGAGGGATGGGTTAGGGCCCAGGCGCTGGGGCGGACAGACATTTCTCCTGCAGCCCAGGTCTGGGAATTCTGTTCGAGCCCTAACAGCAGCTGACAGAAGCCCCTCCCTTCCATGGAATGCATCTGTCGGCCGAAGGAGCAGTGCCACGTCAGCCAATCGGCTCAAGCCCTGCCTAGGAAACACCTGTTGATCTCCCTCCCCACCGCTGGTCTCACCGGGGTGCAGGTTAGGCAGGTGAAGCACCTCCCCGGAAACGGAGCTGGAGCGCCCCACCTGCCCCACTCGGGTTGGACCCAGCAATTCCAGGCTTCTCGTGAGTTCCCCTTAGCCCCCCTACCCTCCTCCCGCCCCCACTTTCTCGCACTGCCCCCACCTCACCCCAGCGCATGCAAGCACTTTCCGAGCGGTGAAGTCACCGCCCTGGGGAATGTGGCGTTGACTCCAGGGCCCCTCCCACAGCCCCTTCCCCACCTCCCTCAGGGGCATTTGCACCTGCCCCTCCTACCCAGCTGCCCGGCTGCCCCTGCTGAGGGGTTGCGGAGGACAGATACGTCATCAGGGGTGTAACCCACGTACAACCACAAAGTCACATTCCTGGAATGATCCAGGACTTGCATCCTGTGTAGTAGCAGGAGTCTCGCCCGGAATTGGAGGGGACAACCAAAACTGTGTCCTTTAATTCTCAAAGCTTGTTAGGGGCATCTATACAGGCCCCAGAATTCCCACTGAATTCTGAAATGGAGATAGCAAATGACTAGCCCCCACCCCTCAAGGTAAACGTTATTGTCCCCGATTTTAAGATAAGGAGCCCGGAACTCCAAGAGGTGAACTCAAGGGGACCTCGCTGACCCTCCCCGCAATCCCCTCTTCCGACTAATCCACACCTAGCACTTATCGCATGAACCACAAACCTACTGCTGTAACTGGGGCTTCTCGAGGGCAGGGGCCCTGGCTGCTTTATTGCGCCCAGTCCTGCTGGCTGGCTTCTCAGGGACATGTTAAATGAGTACCCGCGATGGGGCCCCCCACCCCAGTCCCCACAAGTGGTAAGGACTGCAGCTGGGGTTCAGACTCAGAGCCCTCCTTTCCTTTTGCACAACTTTGGAAAAATCTTGGAGGGGGGTATCATGGGGGTGGCAAGAGGGCAGAGAGCTGGGAGACAGGAAGACCCTGAGGAGGTGGGGTGGGGAGGGGGAGGAGTCAGGGAGCTGTGGGGATGAGGGTAGGGGATGGGACCAGAAATGTTTAGAGGAGGCTCCCTGGGACATGCGTGAGTGAGGAGCACAAGAGGAGGAGCAGGTTTGGGTAAGATCAGGAGCTGGGGTTGGACCTGTTGCATCAGAGTCTATGGGACATCGAGGTGGCGATGGGCTCTGGGTCTGGAGCTTGGCGGGGAGATCCGGGTTTGAGGGGCGTGGGGTGGGTTTGGGCACCAGCAGCCATGGCTGTGAGATTGGACCAGATGTTAGGGGATGGGGGGCATTAGGGGTTAGACCCTAACCTGCAGAGACACAGCCGTGCGTGAGAAGATCCAGGGTCAAGCTGCTGGTTCCAGAAGGGTTAAGTCACTGCCCCCTCCCTGCTTGCCTCCCTCCCCCCAGGAGCCAGTGGTGACAGCTGAAGCCATGTGAGTGGATCCTGAATGAGGCTTTATCTCTGGCTCTCGTCACCGTCCACTGTCCACCGTGGCACCAGCTCCCTCGGCCAGCCGGGATGGGACAGGCAACTGAGAGAGCCGGAGAGGTCAGGGGCTGGGCAAGGGGGGTTCCTTGGAAGGGTGGGGTGCTTTATGTAGGGAAACTCTCCTGGGGTCATTGGAGAGGCACCCCCAAGGGGCAGTGCTAGGGAGGGGGCTTTCCTGGGGGACGTTTCAGGGGACATGGGAGGATCCCCGGGGTACATCCCCACAGCCCCCAGGAGAGACCATGGGTGGGGGCAGGCGAGCTGCAGAGGCAACAGCTGTGATTCTCCCCCACAGACGATGGTGACTTTACCCCGGACCGTGCAAGGAATAGGACTCTGGGCTTCCAGCTGCCAAGCAGGCGGCGGGGGCTCCAGGCCCTGACCCCTGCAGTCCTTCCCTGGTGCTGCTCTCTGCCCTGACTTGTCCCGGACGCGGCCATGCCGGGGGCACAGGCTGGAGCCCCGCCGGGCAGTGGGCTGCCCCCAGATGTGCTGGCGGAGCAGGTGGAGTTATGGTGGTCCCAGCAGCCGCGGCGCTCGGCGGTCTGCTTTGGCATGGCCGTGGGCCTCGTGGCTGGCTGCGGGGCGGGTGGCGTGACACTGCTCGCCTCCACCAGCAGTCGCTCGGGTGAGTGGCGGCTGGCCGTGGGCACCGTGCTCTGCCTGCTGGCCCTGCTGGTTCTGGTTAAGCAGCTGATGAGCTCAGCCGTGCAGGACATGAACTGCATACGGCAGCCCCAGCATGTGGCCCTGCTGCGCAGCGGTGGTGGTGCCGATGCCCTCGTGGTGCTGTTCAGTGGCCTGGTGCTGCTGGTCACCGGCCTGACGCTGGCGGGGCTGGCCACCGCCCCTGCCCCTGCCCGGCCACTGACCGCCATGCTCTCTGTGGGCATCGCCCTGGCTGCCTCCGGCTCACTCTTGCTACTGGGCTTGCTGCTGTATCAGGTGGGCATGAATGGACACTGCCCTCCCATCCGCGCAGCTGCCCCCTCCGCCCACAGCGACCACGGTAGCAACGGCAGCATCTTCAGCATCTCAGGACGGCTGTCTGCTGGCCAGCGTCAGGAGACCACGTCCAGCATCGCCAGCCTCATCTGATCAAGCGAGAGCCCCTCCCACAGCCTGTCCCAGCCTCCACAGATTCGCACCAGGGTGTGAGTGTGTGTGTGTGTGTGTGTGTGTGTGCGCACGTACCCCCAGGACTGTCCAGCTCTTCTGTGGGTCTGTGTGATGTGCGCCGGGACCCTGAGTGTGCCCACTCATCCACACCAGGGCAAGGTGCCCCCTGGAGCTGGGGGCTGGGGCCGTGGAACCATCAGAGGCTGTCTGATCGCATCTGGGGACCCGGGGCAGAGATGTATCTGGGATCCCTGGAGATTCTTGGCTCCTATTCCCCACACCCCTCCCAGCCAACCCTGCCCTCCCACCTCCGTCAGGGATTTCCCCGGGAGGGACGGCTGCCCCCCCCAGCGAGTACACTGGCAGGTCTCCATCGAGGAGAATCTCTCGTGACAAAGAGGAGAGAACACAAGCTCCAGAATGGGACAGGCCTGGATGGGACCCCCCTTCTGTCACTTCCCAGCTGGGGAACTCGGGCCAGTGACTTAACCTCTCTGAGCCTCGGTTTCTTGAGAGTCGTGGCTGTAGTCGTGGTAGTCAGTTCTAGGGATCAAATGGCATGTATGGAAGGACTGGGTGCATTACAGATGTGCAATAAAAATGGTGGCTGCTCTTGTTGCTACTGTCTTCACGCCCCCATCTCACCTAGCGACGCCCCCCCCCGCCCCCGCTTCCCCTTCCCCTTCTCCACACCCACCCCTTCCAACATGAGCACTCCGCGCCTATCTGTCTCAGGCTGATGAAAGCAGCCTTGAAGATGTCCTCAGTAAGACCTGTGCTTTCTCCTCTTAGGTACCCTGAAGCTGGAGGAGAGATGGGGAGTCGGGGGTGCTCAGCTTCGGGAAGGTGATGGGTTTCTGGTCCCAGGGAGGGGAGGGGGCGCTGAGTCCCTGGTATTTGCTCATGTGCTGGCTCAAGATGAAGCCTTAAGTACTGGGCTTTTATCAGCTGGTTTCTCGGGAGGCTGAAGCCCCTACCCCACCTCTGAAACCAGAGCGTCCTGGCCCATGTAGTTGCTGCACTGGCTGGCCTGCCTCTGGGTTCCTGGGCACGGGAGGGGGGTTTGAAACGCCCTTGGGTGGTAAGAGTCGCTTCCTGCTTGAGGGGCACCCTGGAAGGGACCCCCTTCTCTGGTGCAGGAGCACTCCCCGGGCGGCCAGGGCAAAGCGCCGGCTGAGGAGAGCTCAGCGTTCGGTCATCACTTGCTGCTTCCCACGGCGCAGGTTACAGGAGCCCCTCAGAGGGTAGAAAGGAAGGGACCAGACGCGTCCCCTCAGAGGGGTTCGAAGTAGAGCTACGCAGGCTCCAACCAAAGAACATTGCTTTCGGCCGCCAAAGTGTCCTGGAGAGAACGCCGAGCCGTTGGACCAGAAGGGTGCTGCCAACCCAGGGAGGGAGCCACGTGAGCAGAAAGGATGGGGCCTGTCCAGGAGCCCCAGGTCTGCCAGAGGCACCTCAGACTGCTCCACACACTCCGATTGGACCCCTCTCCTCTCGTGAGCTAGCTCCTCCATCTCGCCATTCACCCAGTGTCCGGGTCGAACCCTGCGCGTGGTCCCAGGCGGCACCCTCGCTCGCTGCTCACCCTGCGCCCTGCACACACGTCAGCTCCTGCGGACTTCCTTTGTAGACAGACGTCCATGCGGTCATCGCACTCCGCACTCACCACCCAGACAAAGTCCTCTGCGCTGTTGCCCGTTTGTGCCACGGCCTCTCTCCTGTTCTCCCTGCTTTTGCTCTTCTCTCCTTAAATCCACCTCCCCGGCCCAGCCTCAGCACACACACGTGGAGTCCCAGTGACTGTGCTCAATCAAAAGTGCAGATTTACCTTAAGATCCTTCCCCGGCCCCCACTGCTTGCCTGGTAATGTGCAGACGTCAATATGCTTCGGCCTTCCCCACCCCTCCAGTTGCCCCAGAGCCAGACACGCTGACCTCCTGCTGTTCTCTCTCTTCTCCCAGCCTCCGTGTGTTCTTCCTTGCCTCCCTCGCGTCCTTCAAGACTCAGTTCTCTAGGGAGCCACGTTCTCTGGGAGTCTTCCCAGACCCGCTTCCCCTAAACTAGCGAGTCGCCCCTTTTCCAGCCTCAAACCCTCAGTGGTAGACACCTGTCTGCAATTTTTTATCTGCGTGCCTGTCTCCTTAATCAGGCGGTGAGCTCCCTCTGGCAGGGTTCGGGCCTTCTCACCTGCACATCCCTAGTTCCCAGCATGGACCCGACACAGAGTGGGTGCTTGGTCAGGTGGATGAAGGACTCCAGGTTGGCTGGGTGGCAGTGTGTGTGTAATTATCAGGGAGAGACACACCTGTAGTTGGGAAGGTAGGTCACTGTCCACCATGGGCCCTGACTGTTCTGAGGCCCCACACCACCAGCCCCAGAAATTCTCACTCTTCCTGGGTCCCCAAGAGGGAGTTGTCTTATCGCCAACCCCTGGGCCACTCCAGGACCACAGCACACCTCTCCATCCTGTAATGTGGGGAGGGATCGTGGTTTTTTCAGCTGAGGCAGGGTTAGACTCTTCCATAATATTTCTTTTAAGAAAGTAAAGGAAGACAGAAAACAGGCCTAGAAAATGGGGAGGGGGCCCTGGCTGGCGTAGCTCAGTGGATTGAGCGCGGGCTGTGAACCAAAGGGTCACTGGTTTGATTCCCAGTCAGGGCACATGCCTGGGTTGCAGGCCAGGTCCCCAGTGGGGGCCACGTAAGAGGCAACCACACATTGATGTTTCTCTCCCTCTCTTTTTCCCTCCCTTCCCTTCTGTCTAAAAATAAATAAATTAAATAAAAAAAAAAAGAAAAGGGGGAGGGGAGAGTTACTTGACATAGTATCTGGACGAACAGCTGCTGTAGGCAAAGCCCGTGTCAGGCTCCCCCGGAAAGCGTGCGGATGGAGAATGTGGTTCCTGCCCCCGAGGGCCCACTTTGAGGGGCAGTGGAGGCAGACACCTGGGTTGGGAGGGTAAGAGATGGGCTGAGGCACAGGCAGGACAGAAATGCTACTGCTGACTCAGTGAAGCCCGCCCGCCCCACAGCCTCCCGCCTCCCCCCGCGTGCTTGCTCAGAGCAAGCGTCTCACAAACCTCCATCGTGGTCCACATTGCAACCAGCTGTCCACAGGGCCCTCCGATCTCTCTCTAAAACTGCCCCTTCCTCTCTTACCTTCACCTCCCTCTGGTTAATATTCTGCAACCCATCATTCCACCCACTCCTGGACCGAGTCCTCATCTCCTTAGCCGCCTGCCTCCTTGGTCCCACTCTGTCAGGAAAGCCCCTCCATGGACGAATCTGCACACCTGCCTTCACTGTGCCCGCTGCCTCATCCTGAGTGGTTATTAGAGAGACCTGCACCACCAGGCAGCCAGGCGTCACCATGAACTCCTCATCACCAGTCTCACCCTGGTCTGTACCGCAGCTCAGCAGTGACACTGTTTCCTTGTTGGCTGCTCCCATGGTGATCCTCAGCTTCCCTCTGCTCCCTTCACACCCCGCATCACCCCCAACACCACTCTCTGCAGGAGGCCCAAGCCCTCCAGCTCGTGATAAAATGAGGGTCCTATGGAGGGGAGCCTCCACATTGCTCCCACCAAATCCGTCCCCCTTACTCCTGTCTGTGCAATGAATGGCCTTGGCAGCCCCGCTGAGGGACACTGAGAAACCTAGGAAGAGTTAATCAGAGGAGTGAGGACTCTGACCAGAGTAATGTGGAGCCAGGATCAACTTTCCAGGAAAAAGAATAAGAAGAAATGGCCGAATAGTCGTTGAAGAAGTGATGTCTCCATGGGCCCTGAGGGCTGAGAAGCAGCTGGCCAAGCCGGGAGGCTGGAAAGAGTGCCCAGAAAGGAGGAAGAGCAGAAGGGTCCAGGGATGAGGGAACTTGGCTCCTGCAAGCAAATACGAAGGGCGTGTGTGGCTGAAGCGTGGCGCACAGGCAGGGAGAGGCCGGCCCCAGGCTTCAGCAGCTCCCTCGCATGGGGCAGTTTCTCAAGGCCGAGAGGAAGCCAGGAAAGTGGTGTAAGCAGAGAAATGGCCTGGTTGGAATTGCGTTTAGGACGATCATTCTGCCTGCAGCACAGAGAATTCGTGGGAAGGAGCCAGCACGGAGGCAGGGAACTCAGTTGGTTAATGCCATTGTCCAGGCACAAGGTGATAGAGGCCTAGACAATGGGGTGGCTGTTGGGACAGAGTGAAACAGGACAGACTCTGTGGATGTTCGGAAGCTGGGCCCGGCAGGTCTTCATGACTGACTTTTAAGGTGGGAGAGACGAGATACGTTCACATCCACAGAAAGAGGTTTAAGATACGAGGCAGAGAAGTAGCCGGTTTTAAAGTCCCTGCACAGGAGGCGGAAGGTTGGTCCAAGACACACAGCAGAGGCACTGGACTCGTAAAGCCATTTGGATGAGAGAGAAGGAAGAATAGACACAGGTTAACTTTGTGGGTTTTGTTGCAGAAAATTGAGGGAGGCCCTGAGCAACAACTATTCTGTCGTAAGGAAGAGGCCATTTTATTTTATTTTTAAGATTTTATGAACTGATTTTTAGAGAGAGGGGAAGGGAGGGAGAAAGAGAGGGAGAGAAACATCAATCAGTTGCCTTTCACGTGCCCCCACTGGGGACCTGCCCTCAACCCAGACTTCGACCCCGGACATGACTGGGAATCAAACAGGTGACTCGGTTCACAGGCCTGCGCCCAATCACTGAGTGGCACCAGCCAGGAGGCCACTTTAAAGAGCTGCTATGGAGAATGAGAGAGGGATATGACCAAGGAGACGGCCGGTTTGCTGGAAGCTTTGAGAGCCCACGGGAGGCTGCAGGCCAGGCATTAACAGATTCGGCAGCCTGGCGATGACGGGGCTTTCTCAGCAGCACACGGAGGTCGGGCACCAGGTCCTGGGTGGGAGTTCACCCAGAGTGTGTAGTGCTGAGACGATGGGGTGTGTAATTGAGGATATTGGCAAGACAGTTGACATAACAGACCCTGAAATCTAGACCAGTATTCGAGAGAAAAGGCCAGAAGGGGCCACGGAGACAGACTACAGTGGTGTGACGCTGGAGGCTCCCGTCGGGTGGCGGGCAAGTGGGAGAGAGAGAGAGAGGCCCGCCATCTGTTCCTCCTGGGCTTAGGAGTCAAAATCCAGCTTCTCAGCCATGCCACCTGGATGCCTGGATCCTGGAAGAGCATGTTCCAGAAACTTCCAAATCCGTTCCAGTCCAGGTGGAGTTTATAGCATATCCAAGCACACAAGGCCTTGGGCCTTCTGGGGACCCTCGGGCCTCCCTAAAGGAGCTTCTTCCAGGCTGTGGGGGCCGTCACAGGCCCCTCATGCTCAACTCTCTGCACAGGACAGGGGTGCCTCCCTGCCTGCTCCTCAGGACCCGTGAGACTCCCTGGGCATAAGCACGGAAGTCAGCCCCTCTGATGGGACATACCACATCTACCCTCACAGCCTGCTCCCCTAAACCCGGAGCTTCTCAGCCCCCATTCACTCAGGGAGTGGGAGGGGGGCCGGCCTGACAGGACCAATGCAAGTACAACAAGCAGGAGGTTCCTTCTCAGGGTCTGTTTATTTATTTTATATTATTATTATTATTTTTAATCCTCACCTGAGGCTTTGTTTATTGATTTTAGAGAGAGAGGGAGAGAGAGACATCGATGTGAGACAGAGCCTTTCGTCTGCGCCCCGTCCAACTGGAGATCAGCCCTTTGGTACACAGGCCGAGGTTCCGGCCACCTGAGCCACCGGCCAGGGTGTTCTCGGCCTGTTTCATCGGTGAGCTGGGGTGAGATAAGGCATTGTTGCTGAGTGAAGAAGCAGCTTCCATGACCTTGTTTGAGCCTCTGCTTCTCAGACTATAAAAGGGGGCTCTGCCCAGCAGGATTGCTGGAAGAAGCGTCAGAACATCAGTGCTATTATCGTTGTTATTTCCACAGCATCAGAGATTCTAATTCATGTCCTTCCTGAGCTGAGTACCAGGAAACAGAGAAGCTCAAATCCCCAGCCCAGAGAGAAGGAGGAGGGAGGAGTATTGACAAGCTTCTTCCCTGGGGTTAAGCCCGGTCCCCTGCTGTGGGGGGGCCCTGTTGTGGGGAGCGACTGTCCTGGGGGTGCCCACAGGCAAATGGCTAACACTTGCAGATGCTGGCTCTGTTCCACTCTACTTCTATAACTCATTTAATCCTTCTAACAACCATGAGAGGCAGGTGCTATTATGATCCCCATTTTACTGAGAAGACGTTAGACCACTGAGGACATGAGTAACTTGCCTGAGGTTGCACAGCCCATAATGACAGAGTTGGGAATCAAATCCAGGGATTCAAAGTTCTCAACTCACCTTGCTACTCTGCTGGGGCTTCTTAAACTTCCTGTCTGTGGCTTGTGTGACCGCTGTCTTTGGCCTCCAAATATGGACAAGGGATCTGGCTCTGCTTTGGGGACAGCAGGACAAGGCAGCCAGGAGCTGAGTTGTCCTCAGCAGTCAGGTCAGGGTTGGGGTTCCCAGGACAGAGTAGGTAGTGGCAGCTGCTGCAGGAGGCAGGACAGGGTGCAAGGCTGGGGCAGAGGCAGGCTGGGGCCGGGGCCTAAGCCGGAGAGGACAGAGCCAGGTCTGGCTGAGTCCCAGGCCTCCCAAGCAGGCTCAGCATCCCTGGGCCCTTGAACCTGTGGACCCAGGTCACGTGCCCTCTTTGTGCGCAGGGCCAGGCCTGTGGAGCACAATGGCGACGATTCCTCAGAGGAATCCAGCAAGGACTCTGAGGACAAGGTCCAAGGTCCTCATGACCTCAGGGTCCTGCTCAGCCAGGCTTGCCGCCCACAGCAGGTTCTGAGAGGAAGTCCTCCCCAGCTGACCTGCACTGGGCCCTGGGCTCAGGAAAAGCAACTGTTCGTCCGGGATCAGGCCCATGCCTTCTCCGGGGCCCCTCAGACATTCTGACCCAGGTCCCAGGGAACATGTGCAACTGGGGCCAGCTGAGCTGCTTTCTGGCCCAGGATAGCCCCTCCAGGTGGGCCTCGGGGAACACTGGGGCAAGAGACAGGCCCACTGCATGTACAGCCTCTCTGCTCTCAGAGGCCAGGTCGGGCCGGGGCAGCCTCTGCTGCTGTCCCAGACACGGGGACTTCCCAGGTCTTCAAGGGTCCAACCAACTCGGGCTCAGGAAAAAGTGCTGGAGTTGGGGCTGTGTGCTGGGCTTCCCTCCGCCCTGGCTGCCTCTCCCCGCTGACAAGCCCATAGATGCCAGTGTTTCCCTACTCAGTTTCCAGTGCCTCAACCCCACTTCTGTGACCTAAATCACTCCCAGGGTCACAGTGACCCTGTCAAAGCTGACTATCCCCTAACCCATGTCGGCAGACAGAACTTCTCCCTTGTGAATCCCAGCTGCCCCCGGGCGTCTTTCCCTCATTCCCACATCTGGCACTGAATCCTCATTCCCCAGAAACCTGCTCCTCCACAATGCACCCGGCCACCAAGCCAGAAACCAGGGCAGCTTCATGGACTCCTTCCTGCCCGCCACATCCGGCAGCCAAAAGGTGCTGTCAACCCTGACTCCTTCAAGACTCTGGACTGATCCCTGTGCCTAAGGGAACACACATTAGTCACATCTTCGTCACTTCTCTCTTGGTCTCTGCCCTCCAACCCATCACTGTGCAGCATCCGGAATGACTTTTCTGTCACGGTTGCATCACTCTCTTGCCCGAAAGTTTACAGATGAGCCAAGGTTACTCTCAGGTTGAAGTGCAAGCTACCTTGGCACAAGGCTCTCGCTGATCTGGTCCATTCTTCAGCTCCATCACTGCCATGGGCACCCCTCAGGCCATGCTCCTGCTCCAGCCCCCCTTGACCTCCTGCCTTTTTCCCAAGCACCTCCCTGCATTAGTTATTCCTCATTTCCCTTCTCTACCGGCTCTTTCCTCAAAGGCTAACACAGCCTTGTGCCAGGTGGGCACAAGGTTGGGGGACTGCATGGTTCATGACTTTCCCTTGCCTGGGAATGACCTGGAACGGGTGGGCTCCCCAAACCACACATGCTCCCACAGGTCACAGCCGGTTTGACCTGTGGTGGACCCTGGACCCAAACAGGGCCAATCAGATTCTCACACTTGAGTACTTGGAAATCAGAATTGAGAGTTTAGGAGGCCCAGACCTGGAGCATCATTAATGCCCACAAATGAGTGCTAGAGGTACCATGCCTGAACTCAGGCTGCTGGGACCGTCTGCTTCCTGCCCTCCCCAGTCAGCTGTATCTTTTTTTTTTTTTAAAGATGTTTATGTATTTATTTATTTTCAGAGAGGGGAAAGGAGAAGGAGAGAACTATCAATTGGTTGCCTCTTGTTCCCCCCCACTGGGGACCTGGCTCACAACCCAGGCGTGTGCCCCAACAGGAGTAACCTCCTGGTTCGCAGGTGGGTGCTCCATCCGCGGAGCCACACGAGCCAGGGCTGTCAGTCGGCTATCTCCTCAATGCTGTGCAGAAGCCAGGATTCCTTTCCAGGGCTTGCAAAAGAAGCGTGACCAACTCCCTCGCCCCGATACCCCCACCAGCAGCTGTGATCCTATTCTTCTGTCAAGTTCTTGATCAAGTCTTCCACAGTCCACTCCACTCCCTTACCTTTCACCTTACTCTTGAGCCCAAGGTAACTGAGCAAATATTACAAATATTTACTTAGCATCTACCTTGTGCAAGAGTCTGAGGACACAAGTAAGACAGCGCCTGTGGCCGCAGGGAGCTCACAGTCCAGCTGGAAGGGAGTGCGAACTGCAAGCGCGGTTCAGGTGGAATGTGGCGAGGGTGATGAGGATGGAGGAGCTCACAGGGTTTTCTGAGAGGGAGGGGCTCACTGGGGCAGCGTCTTCCAGCTACGAGGCAAGGAACATTTTCATGTGCGCGGTCCAGTTCAGGAAAATGAAAATGAGCCGCTTTCAATTTTTATTTGACATGAAAACAGGTTTAGTGATACGTGTGAGAAACAGAATATGTTATAACCACTTGGAGTATCCACTTTATTGGCAGGGGAAAAATTTCAGTAAGAAACTTGGCACACTGATTTTCATCTGCTAACTGTTATCATCTGGTGTATAATAATAATTAGTTAAGCAGGGAGAATAATAGGCAAAGGCAAGAAAGGAAACCAAGAGGCTGACAGAGGCCTTATCTCCATGCTGTGGGCTTTATCCTGAGAATAGCAGGGAGCCATTGAGGGTTACTTAGCACGAGAGCTTAATCGTCATTTTGGTGGCTAGTGTCAAAGGAGAAGAATTGCTCCATCCCTGGTTAGCTCTTAAACCCTAGCCACCTCTGTCCCTGAGGTTCCACGGCCCCCACGTAGTACTCGCCATCCTTAAGCTGTCAGGCACGAGGGGTGGGTGGGGGGCATCCGAAGATAGGGGCTCAGAGGGAGAAGTGGTTCCTGCTCCCCTCCGTCCCCAGCCCGCCGGCCCCAGGCTGAATGTAATTGTCCTCAATGAAGCCATCATCATCCTCATCTTCACCCATCTCCGGGCAGATGCCCTTCCTTGTCTCTGGCAGCCGGCGGTGCTGGTAGCTGGTGAGGTATTTGTGGCAGAGGTGGCATTTGGCAGCAAGTGCAATGAGGACAGAAAGGACCACAGCTCCGAGCACAACCCCCAGCAGCACAGGCCAGGCCCGGGCCCCGGTGCCTGGTCCAGGGGACATGGCTGATGCTGTGGGGAGCTCCGAGGGCCCCACGATGGCTGCAGAGAAAGGGACAGCGTTACGAATGGACCTCAGGAGGGCTCCCTGGTGAAACTGAGAGAAACGGGGGCAGGGTCCTTGCCCCAGCCCCAGCATCTAGCCAGCCCCACTTCAGTTCCTGCCCGCTGCCACTTACTTTGGTTTGTCTCACTCATGGAGTGGCTGGAAGACACCCGTGAGCCTTGGCCTCAACCGAAAGGGCCCTGGCTCCAAGGAGATCCCCAGGTGCCAGGCAGCCCTGGGGCACAGATCCTGGAACATAAGCACACGTGTGGCTGTTGAGGTGGGGGCCACGGGGCATGCACTTGGGCCACACTCACAGCCACGTCAGAGCGCTGCGCAGACTCTGGAGACTGGACAACTAACCATAACCAGTTGCTCACGGGAGAGAAACAAGCTGAGAAATTGGCTATTTGTAAAAGACTACAGTAGGGACCAGCTCTAGAAGGGGCTGGAAAAAATAAATCAGTGCTGGATCTTACACTGAGCACACCTTTTGAGTCAGGCACCTGGCATCAGGACGACAGAAATCTGTGGTGTGGGGTGTAAACATTGTCCCCTGTCTATAGATGAGGACACTGAGGTCCAGAAGGGTGAACTAACTCAGCCAAAGTTCCAGCACTTGAACCCAGGTCTCTGATACCAGGGCCTAGAGCCCAGTTTGCTGCACTGCGTGGCGAGCTTAGGGTGGGAAGTGGGGGCGGAGGCTGTCCTGGCTCCCAGAGGTTGGGCAACAGCAATTGCTTAGAACAAGCCAAAGTGGAAACCACAAATGGAAGACAGTGCCAGTCCCCAGCCAGGGCAGACCCGGTCCCTCTGCTCCTGTGTCAGGAGCCCCTGTCAACCCACCTCTACCCTCAGCCCTTCAGTTACACTGCAGTCCATTCACCTGGGCCCTCAGAGGGAGGCTATATTCAGGGAGTAGCCAAATACAGATCACCTGACCCAGGAAATCACCCGGATGAGAATCACTAGGGCTGGAGAGGATCTGGAGGAGCACCTGAATTAAGGGAGTATCTGGAGGAAGATCATCTAGGCTCAGGAATACCTGGAGGAGGAGCACCTGCATCTGAGGAGTGGGCGTGGGGAGCAACACCTGAGTCTGAGGAGCATCTAGAGGAAGAGTCCCTTAGGTTAAGGAAGTACCTGTTGGAGGACCGGCTAGGGCCTAAAATCAGGTACTTGCAGGTAGAGTACCTAAGTCAGAGGAGTACCTGGGGGGAGTAGACAGGGTAAGAAGAAACCTGGGAGAGAAGCACCTCATTTAAGGTAGTATTCCACCATCGTCTTTTATACGGGCACCTTAACGAGACCTCCCCTCCCAACCACCACCTTGTCACCAAGTCCATCAGTTCTTCCTCCAAATATCTCCGGAATGACTGTTCCCCTCCTTGGCACCCCACTGCCACTTCTCCAGTCCAAGCCACCTTCATCTTATACCTCAACTCCTACAATAACCTCCCACCTGGCCTCTCCGTCTCTAGTCCATTCCCCAGAGTGATGGGCCTAAAGCCCAAATCTGAGTCCATCACGCCCTTTCACAATCCTTCCCGAGCCCCCCATACCCAGTGCTGCATGCACTTCCTCAGCCTAACAGCCTGACACAGGGCCCTCAGGCCACACTCTTCTTCCTCGTCACAGTTCCCTCCCTTGCACCCTCCCCCCACATGGACACCTCCCACTTCGACCACCCGGTTTCCCAGCCGCCAGCCTTGTGAGCCCACTGTCCCTCCAGGCCAAATCAGACCATGTCCGCCTGTGAGGCTGCCCCAGGACCCTCTGTATGACCCCCTCCACTGGCCACTGGTGGACTATAACAGTCAGAACTGGCCAGTTTACTAGACGGGCAGCTCCCAGGGGCGAAGACCAGGCTGACTAACCCGTTCCCTGGGACGGACAGAGAGCTTGGCACTGGGCTCCGCAGAGCCAGCCAGCGAGCTGAGCGAGGGAGGGGGCGGGGCAGGGGACGTTCGAAAGGAGAGGTAAGTTACTCAGTCATTCATCAGCAAACGTGCAGTAGGTGCCTACCAGGGGCCCCACAATGTGCACTGGGTTCCCCCAAAATATGATTCTGTTAGATTGAAAAGAACTGAATTCATCTTGACCTGTTTCTCCTACTCCGTTCCGTCCTGTCGGGGCCCTGTGAATTCCTCCCAAGGACACAGACCCACACCCGCATGTGTCACCCCACCCGCTCAGGTCACATTTCTTCCACCGGCAAACACACACCCCCTCTGATCTTCGGACATACACACCCACTCTAATTTGTAGCTCCTTTCCAGCTCTCCGGAGCCCTCAGGGATGTGTGGGCTCCCCCTCCCAGCCCCCAATTCTTCCCCTCTGCTCCCCACCTGTAAGAACTGTGTACAAGGCAGCGGAGGAAGCTTCCGGCTGGGGCGGGCAGAGAGTGGGCGGGCCAGAACTGCCGCTCAACTCACCTGTGCACGCACAGCAGGTGGGGCTGAAGCTGCAGTGGGGAGGGCGGAGGCTGGGCAGCAGGCAACTCCCCCTACTAACTACGTAGTCCCGAGCTTTTGCGGAGAGCCTATAGGCAAAGGCCTCCCCCGGCAACGCGGACGGGGGCGGGAGGGGGCCTTGGGGTGAGAGGGACGGGCTAGTGCAGTTGAGATCCTGAGAGGGAGGGGCTGGTCCTACGGGTCCTAGAAGGGGCGGACACCTCCGCAGGCTGCTCAGGCTGGCTGCCCGGATTAGCAATGAATTTCCGGTGACAGGTGCAAAGTCCAGAGTTGAAGAGGGAGCTTTTCGGGCCTGTGAGGCCGTGGGCCGTAACCAGGAGGCTGGGTGTTTGGCATTCTTCCCAGACAATGCCAGAGGGACCAAGGACACTCAAAATTGCCTGGAAATGTATGTGCGCGTGTGTGTTTGTGTGTAGGGAGGATGTGGAGGTCAATGCGGAGTGTGAGCTCAGAGACACTTTGGGGAGCGTATATGTGCCTTTAGGGAGTGATGGTGTATATGTGCGTGTACCTGTGTAGAGTGGCAAGCCTTCACCTGGATCTCAAGGATCCTGTGATCCCACAAAGCTGGGCTCTGCATCTCCCTTTTGTGCTACCCCTCCTCGTCCTTGAAGACCCAGCTCGGTCTACCCTGGCCAGCCCCGCCTCCTCCACACCCTGCCCACGCTTTATCTCAGCGTTTCTCTATTTATCTTGTAATGATTTCTTCCTGTGCTGCCTCCCCCACCAGCCCAGGAGCTCTCCCAGTGTGGAGCCAAGTTCTGACAGCCTCTGGTTGGCCAGCACTTGGCACAGGGCAGGCTCTCCGTGACTATCTCCTGGAGGAAGGATTGCGTGAGCTAAGCCGTGCAGGCGCAGGAATTCACAGGGACCCTCAGGCCACAACCGAGCAGGGACTGTGCCTCAGGGGTGCAAGGGCGTAAGCCGGGACCGCGGCTGCAAAGTGGAGGACCTTGTAGGGTCCTGGATATCTTAGCATGGAATCTGAACTCTTGTACCAGTGGCCCCTTTCTACCTCTCCCACCTCGTCTGGTGCCTACCCTTCACACTCCCCTCTAGTCTCACCGACCTGTTCTCGACTCCTGGAATCCACCGTGTTCTCATCTCCCAGGATCTGCATGACCTGTTCCTCAACACCTGGTTTCCTCCAACCCTCACCTCCAGCTCCTCCCCCGACTTGTCCATCACCCCCACACAGCTGGTTTTCCACCCAGACCTACTCATCACTCAGACTCTGCTTTAGGTGCCTCTTTATACAGGTGGCCCTCCCTAACCAACTCTTCCTAGTCTGGGTCCCTCCTCCCGTCCTCCATGCCCCGGAGACCCTGGCACTTCTCCCCCATTGCCTTGACCACACGGTACAGCGATTTTCTCTGTATCTGGCAGAAGGAGAAGCCGGAAAGGAGACTGAGGCATGGCGAGCAGCGCAGTGGGAGGCACATGTGGGAGAGAAGTGTCCTGGAGGCCGGAGGAGAAAGTACAGGGTCGGGCAGAAGTAACGCCTGCTTGAGTGTGGTTGGTAAGGTAATACTATGGGTGTAACCTTTTATAGTTTTAATTTGAACATTTCACCTAAAATGTCATAGGGTGTGCTTGAGTGTGATACTATTATGTTACAGATTTCCATGCTTATGATTTTTGTAATAAAAGATTTTGTAATAAAAAAGGAGGTGTTATTTGTGCTGGACCCCATATTTCAAGGGCAGGGGCTTAGTCAACTATGCGAAATGCTGATGATATAGGTCAACTGAGGTACAGATTGATAACCGGCTTTGAAATGGGCCATGTAGAGGTCACTAGTGGCTTTGGCAAGAACAGTCTCGCTGGTGTTGGGGACAAATGCCTGACTGGAGCAGTAGTCCAGAGCGGGGGAGCAGAGGAAGTGGTGACCACTTCTTCAAGGAATGTTGCTGCAAAAGGAGCAGAGAAGTGGTGCAGACACTGGAGGCGGGGGTGCAGTCGTGGGGGATTTTATTCTTAAGGCTAGGAGCTGTTACACCATGTGTGTGCACGGACAGAATAATCCAGGAGGGAGGGGAAGTTGGTGAGGCAGAAGGAAGAGAGCAGGGACACTAGGGATGTGAAGTCTTGAAGGCATCGAGGGGAGTGGGGTCAAGTGCATACATACAAGGAGGGTTGACCTTGGGAAGGAGCAGAGAGAGTCCCCCTAAGGAAAGTGGAGCACACAGGTGAAATGCTGGAAGCCTTAGGGAGTTTTCTTCCCATGCCTTCTGTTTTTCCAGAGAAGTAGGAAGCAAGGTCATCAGCTGAGAGGGGAGTGGGGAGGAGGTTCCGGGGTTAGAGGAAAGAGGTGGGAATTGGTCGTCAGTGCCTGCCAGCCTGTGATAAACTCACAAAGTGGCACAAACCTGAGGTCCTTTGGGGTGGAGTGTTAAGTGTCTTTGTTTTCTAGCCACTCCAAGTGCAGGTGGGGAGAAGATGGGGAGAGGGGTTTAACCAGGAAGGAATCTGCTGGGCAGACTGATAAAGCTGGGAAGGGGCAAGAGAGCCAGATGTGTAGGCAAGGAAGTGGTTGGCATGATAGCCTGGGAAATCTGGGTCCAGTTAACCGGGAAGTGAGGACGGACTGGGGAGGTGTGAGGAGCCCTGAAAAGAGTGGTAGGATCGATGGCGGATTTTAGGAGCAATTGCTGGCGGACTAGAGAGAGTAAGTTGAAAAATCATTGAGTGTTGGGCAGACGGTGATACACGGAAATGGAGGTTACCAGGGGATGCAATTCTGGATAAAGATGAGCCCAAGGATGCTGACCATGGAGTGGTTCTGAGTGGGGCCCATGGGCCAATGAGAGTTTTACTATTATCTGAAGCATGTAGGTAACTCAGCCCTCTGCATCAGAGGTCTAATGACAACATGCTAATGCCTCTACTAATAATGGCAGAGCCAGGATTCAAACCCAGGTCTTCTGACTCTAGATCCAGCACCTTTCCAGGATCTCCCGACTACGTCACTCTGTTAAACTCAGAAAGGTTAACTTCCACAGCTGAAAGTCTTTTTGTCAGTAAGGTTTTCCCAGGCATGGAGTCTAAACCCCCAGCAGCGTGGCTGCAGAGAAAAGACAGCATGTCCATGTTCCAGTTTTGCAACCCTTTTGTACATCAAGCAGGGGGAAGGGAGCTATAGGCAAAGGGGTGGCGGAAGGGAAAGAGGGCCAGCTCTGGGATAGCAGAGTCCACAAAAAGGAATGTCCTGTACATTGGCCAGGGGCAACTGTTGGGAAAATCCTCTTGTAAACAGTTGGGGGAGGGAGGGAGGGGGAGGGGCAGACCTCCTGGAGTTAGATGGTGCCTGACTAAAATAATCTGCGGAAATAGCCACCTGGAAATTAATCTGAAATTCAAACAGGCCAGACAGGAATGTGAGAAGTCTTTCGTTAGCTGGTCAGCAGCCATTAACAGCCGAACAGTTCCTTCTCTTTCTCTCACATTCTGGCCACTGCGAATCAATTTACAGCATCTCAGAATATTTTTCTTATCAGCTCCTATGAGTAAAATTTGCCATCAAATTATTTGATTCCGCATAATCATTTCGAGGGACAGATAGCAATCACTGCCTTTCACAGATTTGCTTATAGTTCCCAAAGGAAATGGAAGCTGAGCAGGCAAAGAAGGAGGTATCTGAGTCCCCACCCTGCACCCACTCCCTTCTCCATCTGACCCAGCCCTTTCCTGGGGCAGAACGGGGGTCTTAGCCTTGGGGGTGTTGCGGTCCCCTTTTGAGAAGCCAATGAGAAGAGGGAAATGCATGCGTACACCCAGTCACAAATATGCTCACTGCATGTAGCAGGTGGCCAATAAAAACTTGTCGATGAACGGTTAGATTTCCAGGGGGCTCACTTGCTCCCTCCACGTTAAGAGCTGGCGTTAACCCTTTGCACTCTGAGTGCAGGAATCTCTCTTCTATTGTAAACAGACGCCCCTTCGAATAGGCAGAGGATCCCTTCTCTGCAAGCCTCTGGAGGGAGGCTGCCCATTTCCTGTTTCCAGTTACTTCCAGCCTCCTGGTCACAGAGCCAGCACCTCCCTAGGACCACCCTGCACGCCTCCTCCTTTTTCAGCCCCCACTTTCCCCACTCCCTGTCTGCCATGGATGACATCCTGGGTACGCCCCAGCAGTCAGAGCGTCCTGGAAGTAGTTCCAGAGGGGACGAGGTTTAAAGCCTGGTGAAAACAAGCCCTCCGACCCTGTCACCACTGAGAAGTCACCATTCACTAAGGTGAGCTCACAGGATATACTCCCAGAGGACCTTCCCAGACGTAGGCCTAAGACTGAGGAAACGCTTGGAGATAGCAGCCTGTAGGGTTTCCCACTTCCTCGAGGTGGACGAGTCTGACAGGTATTCCATGTAGCCCTGAGGGAGAGCTGGCCCAGCCTCGCACATCCTCAAACACACCACCCTGAAACTCCAGTGTAATTGCCTCATATGGTTACCACACCAGACTCAGCATCGAGTTCATGGGACAACTGTCCCAAGCCACCAGCTCCATCTTGCCACGTCAGATGGACTATTAGACATCACGCACACCCGAGTAATGAGGTATCATTCTGTGCCCCCCACTCCCATCTCGGGGGCAGCAGAGCCTGGCAAGAGGTAGCAGTAAACAGGAAGAGCCATCTCTCCCACATTCTTTTTTTCTTTTAAGATTTTATCTATTTATTTTTAGAGAGAGGGGAAGGGAGGGAGAAAGAGAGGGAGAAAAGCAGCAATGTATGGTTGCCTCTCACATGGCCCTCACTGGGGACCTGGCCCACAACCCAGGCATGTGCCCTGGCTGGGATTCGAACCGGCGACCCTTTGGTTCCCAGGCCGAGCTCAATCCACTGAGCTACACCAGCCAGGGCTCTCCCACATTCTCACTTTCTCGTGGTTACCAGACAAGTCATTCTCCACCCGAGACCCCTAGCGTTTTGGGACAGTTCCTCTGAAGGAAGGCACCACTTAGGCCTTGAAGGAGGCGTCTCTCTCCGTGGGGACAGAAAGCCCAATCCCAGGTCTTGTTGCCCCAGCATCCCTTCCTCAGGGGAGAGGCAAGGATGGAGAGGGCAAAGCCCCAAATACGCCTTCAGGTGAACAGGGTTAACAAAAGGGAGGAGCTGGGGGCCTTGCCTTCAAAAGTCTCCCTATCATCCCCGTGTCACACGAATGAATCACGAGTTTCACTGTGCTGTTGCTCCCATCAGACAGCATTTACCGTGAACTTGATCGAGCAGGAAGCAATCCGTGGTTCACCCAGGCTGGGGATCCTGCAGGAACATGCGGCTGTGGCCTGCGGTGGCAGCTTTCCCTCATAAAATGTGCTTTGTATTCTAAGTAGGCTGGCTGCTGTTCGAAGCAGAACAATGAGTCGCTTGTGTCACATGTTACTGGGGCTAGGATTTCCGAGTGACCTGGGGCGAAGCGAGGACCTGGTGTACCTTAAAGGCCACACGCCCGGAAAAGGGGTGCCTGCTGGTCTCTGCTGGCTCACCTCCGCCTTTTCAAGGGGCCCCACTCGATCACCATGCAGCACAGAGTCGAGCTTCTTATTTTTCCTGAATAAAATCTCTAATGCTTTCTAAGTACATAAGGATTGGCTTTCTTAAATCATTTTTAAGGGCTTGGGGGATGACGTTCATAACAGCCCTCCTGTAAATGCTGGCAGGGATTTTAACCTGCCGGCTGCCTAGGTGGGACCATCCGGCGGGCCTGGCTATGGATCAGATCGTCTGGGGTCGGAGTTGAGCTCAGCACTGTACTAACCTGAGGAAGCATCGGTTTTCTCATCTGTGACATGAGGACAGTCGTAATGGCACCTACCTCAAAAGGCGCAGAGTCCAGGAAGTGGCATCGCCACCTTTTCCTGGCGCCTGTCAGTATTCGGTGACTGTTACTCATGGCAATTCAGGTGTTCCAGGTTCTTCCTAAGACCTCTGCCTGCACTGTTGGGTAGATTTCATTCTGACCAAGGTCAGTAAAAGTCTGTTACGTTTTAAGTAGATCCTGGGCCTTGAACTGTCTGAACCCTCTGTGGGGCGTTGATTCCAGCTTCTGGCCTCAGCGGGTTCCTTGGGGCCAAACGGTCTCTGTCAAGCAGTGTGTATAAAAGGGAATTCATTCTAAGCTTTGTTGGAGTAACTGGGGCTTCCTTTAAATAAGGGCCTGTTTTCAGAAGCTCTCTCTTTGCAACAAGGAAAAAGAACACGGTGGGTCCCAAACAACCTGCTGTGCTCCTCACGGCGGGTCGGGAGCCCAGGCTGAGAGCCCACACGCTCCCTCGCTGGCCGCCCTCGGGCACACGGCTCCAGCCCAACGTTCCAAAAGCATTTGCTGACAACTTCCTGTCACAGCGGAAGTATTTCCTGGAAGAACAGCACAAACTGTTTTTGAATTGACACGTGGCGTTAGTTGCTAACTGAAGGTAAGAGAAAGTGCCATTGTCACGAACTATTAACCTAGAAAAAAAAAAGGACAAGGAACAGTATTACTTTTTCTTTTATTTTCCTTTGCTGATCAACATAAACAATGATACGCTGGTCAAGTCGATTGCAGGCAAAGACAGGACTTAGGAATTGGGTTAACGTGTTGCTTATTCCAACAAAAAGAAAACTCCGTCCTGCTGTTTGGGCAGCATTTTACTTGGTTCTTCAAAAAGCAGCTGTGACGAGCAGTAGAGAGAGTCGAAGCACTTGTGAAATACATAAAGACACCCGCATTCGGGCTTGCACGTAACAAAGAAATATCTTAAATACTTTTCAAAATATTCTAGGAGCCAGGACAGAAGGGCATGCTTCCGGAGAACACAGGAATGTGATGGGGGAGGGGGGCATATTGGAACGACACATTTCCTTTAAAATCACTGAGGAAAACAAAGCAGCATTCGACTTCACCCACTGCCTTTGCACAATGCATATATAATAGCTTGACTTAAATGCAGCAAAGATGGGACTCTCACTCTGTTTACTCTGAGAAATAGATGCATGGACATCCGGGTAGCCCACCCTCCTCTGGCAGGCTTTCTCGGGAGGAGTCTCGGTTGCTTAGAAGAGGACCCGTTTGACACATCGGTTCATAGGGCCTCGATGTTGATTTTGAGGGGCAACTTGGAGGGCTTAATTGCCTTCCCCTTTGTCAATCCAGTCTTAAATTTTGACAGTGTTTTTTTCTTTTTTGTGTGTGCATAATTTGCACAACAATTTCACCCAAATGGGTCTCAGTTCCACCATTTCTGCAAGACTGTTAAAAGGTCATTTGTATTTACTTTTCTATAAACTTTTCATAATCACAAAACTGTGTGTTAACATATTATCTTTTTCATAGTCTTTGCCCATTTTTCCATTGGATTTTGTTTTTATGATTCCTAATCTGTAATATGTTATAAATATTTTTTAGAAGATTTTATTTATTTATTTTTAGAGACAGAGGAAGGGAGGGAGAGAGGGAAATATCAATGTGTGGTTGCCTCTTGAGTGCCCCCCACTGGGGACCTGGCCCACAACCCAGGCATGTGCCCTGACTGGGAATCGAACCGGCAACCCTTCAGTTCACAGGCCGGTATTCAATCCACTGAGCCACACCAGCCAGGGCATGTTATAAATATTTTTGACATGTCTCTCATTTTTGCCTTTTGGGGTTTTTTTATATGTAGTAATTTGATTAATGTTTTCTTTTAAGGTCTGTGGATTTGGAGGCTTAGTTACAGAGGTTTCCCACCCCAAAGTTACAAGGTAATCACCCATGTTTTCTTGTAGTTCCTTTGTGGGTTTGATTTTTTTATGTTTATTTTATTTATTTTTTAAAGATGTTATTTATTTCTTTTTAGAAAGAGGGAAAGAGAGGGAGAGAAACATTAATGTGTGGTTGCCTCTCACAAGCCCCCTACTGGGGACCTTGCCTGCAATCCAGGCATGTGCCCTGAGTGGGAATTGAACCAGCAACCCTTCTGTTTGCAGGCTGGTGTTCAATCCACTGAGCCACACCAGCCAGGCCTTGATTTTTTTTTATGTTTAAATCTTAGACCCCTTTGGAGTTTATCTTAATATATATGATGTAAAATATAGATCCAACTTTATTTTTTATAGACAGCTACCAGTTGTTGCAACATCATTTATTGAAAATACCAAATTTCCTGCTGGTTTGAAATGCCATTTTTTATGAATGCTAAATTCCTGTGTGTGTTTGGGTCCATTTCTGATTTTTCTCTTCTATTACTCTATTTTGGTGCTAGTACCACATTGTTTTTTTGGGGGGTTGGGGTTTTTTTTAAGGGTTCAACAATGCATGATTTTTATTCTCTTGCTTTTAGAGTTTGTATCCAAAAAATATATACTAAACCAAGGACAATAACTGAAGATTTATGGGCCTCTTGTGCTTTAAAAAGGAAAAAAGGTAGCCACCAATTTGCTCAGATATAGCAGGCTTAGTGGTCCTGTATTTTGAAAAGTTTTTAAGAATGACTTCTAATGGAGGAAAGGAAAAACATCCATACCTCTTTGCAGAATTAAAACAGAGGGCAGTAGACATTCTTTACATCCAAATAAAACCATGACAGCAGTTCACACCACATTGTTTTAATTATTGAGACTTTGTATACATGTTTTATGTTTTGGCAAGTATTGCTGTGAAATAAATCACCCCAAAGCTTAGTCATTTAAGTCAACAATTGTTTTATTATATCTCACAGTCTCTGTAAGTCAGGGATTCAGAAAGTCTGGGTGGGGAGAGAGAACCTCTTTCTCCGCCCGTGGCTTCAACGTGTCTTTCTGTGGTCTCTCTGCAGGAGCTTGTCTGGGCTCCCCCCAGCACAGTGGACTGTCTCCGTGGACTGTCTCCATGGACTGTCTCCGTGGACTGTCACCGTGGACTGTCTCTGTGGACTGTCTCCGTGGACTGTCTCCGTGGCAGCCCAGAGGTGCAATGCGAGTGCTTCCGGGAAACTCAGAGACGCCTCTCCTTTGTGACCACGCAGCATCACCTCCTCTGCCTCCGTCCGATGGTGAGTGAGGCAGCGCCATCCACATCCAAGGAGAGGAGACGTGACCCCTCCTCCCAGCGGGACAAACGGCGAAGTCACATTGTAAGAAAAACATGGAACAAAAGAGGCCATTGCAGCCAATTTGGGAAAATACAATCTGCCACACTTTACTTTCTGATAGGACTGGCACATCCTCTGTTGGTCTATTTCAGAGTTTTTCTGGCTATTCTTACCAGGAGAAAACTTCTCTTTCAAGCAGCCTTTTTATAAATCTGATACTTGAGGTGAATTCACTGGCAAACATATGTTAACCTTTTTTCACTTTCTTTTTTGGCAGTTAAAAAAATAAATCATTTTTTTCATTTCCAAAAAGTACATTTAGGTCTAAATATGGATAAGCTCTCCTTATCAGATGTGATTCATTTCTGAAAATGTGCTTTAAAGAAGCCACACAATGGGAAAGAATGTCGTGTTTGGTGGGGACGGGATGGTCCTGGATAAAAAGCTCTGCCCCGACCCACGCAGTCAGGAAGTGGAGTCGCAGACATCCTTACGAACGCATGCTTGGCTCAATATACGTTGTCAGGTAGATAAATATGTATAGGTATGTGCATATGCATGCACATACCTATACACACATGTATTTCCTTGCTCTGTCAGCTGACCGGCCGAAAAGGAATGACACCCCAGGAGCACTGAGCACACCCGGCACCCTGCTTTTGGTTTCGAATGTCATTCTCAAAGGAACTAGAGCTCCTCGGAGCGAGGGCTGCTCCTAGGATTGGAGCAGGAAATACACAAGATGAGCCTGGAAGTAAGGAAGTGCTGAAGAAGGAACAGACAAACAAACAACAGCAAACCCACGCTGGTGGGGATTCGTCAAAGAACACAGGAGCTGGCGGAAAGCGTTCCCATGGCCAGAGCCGGAATACTATGAGCAACAGAATAAAGTCTGAGAAACTGCCCTGCTAAGAAGAGCCTAAGGAGATGTGACAACTAAATGTGACATGGTATTGCAGGGAAGATGCTGGCACAGGAAAAGAAACCGGGAAAAGCCGAGGAACTCTAAATAAACATGGACTTCGGTTGCCGACGATGTGTCGACTGGCCCATTCCTTGTGACAAATGCATCACGCCGTACTCACGAAAGGCGCTCATAACAGGAGACGGGGTGTGGGGTACGTGGGAACTCTCCGTACTATCGTCTCAATGTTTCTGTCAATCTAAAACTGCTGTAAAAAATAAAATCCATTTAAAAAATTAAAAAGACCTGCCCCTCCAGCTCAGGAGAACGAGACGCACCGGCAGTGGCCGTGGGGAGTCCCAGCTGTTACCCCAGGGCCTGCCCCGGGACCGCGGAAGCCCAGCCACGCACCGTCAGCCCTTTCCCTGACCTCTCCACAGGGCCAAGTGAAAGGTCAGGCAGTCCCTTCATTAAACCTAGAATGAGGAAAACGGATATTTCACCCAAGACCACCACCATCTGAAGCACAAACTAGGTGCAGCCCTGGCCGGCCAGCCCTCATCCCTAAGAGTGAGCTCCCACCAGCCTCCTGCCCACTACCCAGCATGGTCTGCTGCTCCCTGTGTTCCCCATGTCCTCCCCTTTCCCCTCCCCAAACTCCAGTCACAGAAAGGAAGGGTAGTGGCCAGATGGAAGATAGGGGATGGTCCCACACATAAAAAAGCAGTCCTCGGCCCCAAATAAGCAAACACAGCAGGTCTCCCATGGTCTGGTGTCCTCTGAGCACCCCAGAGTCAAGTGGGACACGCATCGATTATACCTGGCAAAGGAGGCCAGAGGAGGTCTGTCCTTCCCATCACCACCCCAGAAGAGCTCAGAATTCCTCTGAAGGAAAGACAGAATTCCATTTTGAGATAATTTAAGGGTCTTGATGTGTTAATGTGCAAATGGCACATGAGTCAGGAAGGAAGGCCTGTGTTGGAAAGGCCCAGTGCAGAGTCTCCATGTGCCTGCATCTGTGTTGGGGGAGATCTGGTGTGTCCTGGATACAGGGAGGGGGAGGCAGCATGTCCTTAGAAAGGGTCCCCACCGCAGCCTTTCCATCTCCTGCGGCCTTTACCTCCTCGCCGTTCCCACAGCCAAGGACTCTGTCACTACCCGGAAATGCTGTAACTCTCAAGCAAACTCAGACCTTGGTCTGACTTCAGCCATCATCCCTCCAACCTCCTTTGCCTATTACTCCGTTGGTTGGTTGGTAGCACAGCACCAGCCTGAGAACTGTTACAGAGACAAGCAAACACTGAGGGTCAGCATTCAGAAACTTTTGTAGCAATTTGATGTTGCTGTGACATCCAAGTGCATGACCAGCGGGCTTGTGTAGACCAGATCAGGTGGTAAAGAATTCAAAAGAGCAAGAGCTGCCTCGTAGGCGGGCACAGCAGGACCACATCTTGGCCATGTGACTTGAGAAGCTGCATGAGACTGCTCCGCCCCCTCTCCTACCTTTACCCTCATGCAGGTATTTCTCGTTCCTCCTGCAACCCCTTCCCGGAGAAGAAACTCTTTTCCAAGAGAAACACTGCAAAGTCCAGGCGTTCACTCCTCCCCTCTGGGTCCAACACAACTTTCCCAACCCAACCTGGGCCCTCAGAAAGAACCTCCACGAGCATTCACACCAGCAGCGCATCTGCCCAAACTGTCTCCACCAGGAATGAATCCACTTCTGATTCAGGCTGCCAATCGGTGCTGGATTCCTGTGAGGGAACTACCTTTCCCGGGACAATGAGAACTGAAAATTCCTTTCAAGAAAGACCCAGCCCCTGCCCATGCCTTTCCCTGTCATAATCCCACATAACAAACACACAGTTATTTTTTGCCAGCTAATTTTGGAGAGCCAGTTATTAGCAGTGCTGTTAATGATCTGCAGCTGTGGTCCCTGCCCGGGAGATGCTCACTGTCCAATAGCAGCTATGGCCCAGGTGGTGCCAGGACGTGGAAGTTTACGTAACGGAGAGGTACAGGAGGCTGTGAAGGAGAATAACGGCCACTGAAGAGGTACATGCATGTCGCAGTGGTCAGTAAGTGGGCATTGTGTGTGTGTGTGTTCAGTGGGGTGGTTGGGGGGTTAATTATGTATCCCCCTTCAAAATGAAAAGAGCTTCTGTTTTATCACTTTATTACACTAAATATTAGCCCGTGTGGGGAAGAAAGTAACACAACCAGAGTCGTGCATTGTTATAAACCAATTAGGTCTTCCTTGTCCTTCCCTTTGCCTCTGCAGCTGCTATCCTGGAACCGGGGCTTCCCAGGGGAAACATCATGCCACAGGCACCTCAGCACGGGCTGGGCTTCACTGTGCGCGCCCCCCCAGTCGTGCGCCGCGTCTCTAAGAGGAACCCCAGTAAGACATAGGTCTTGCCCCCCCAGAATACATCGGTTCCCGTTCTCTGGGCAAATGCTCTGAAGCTTGACGTCTTCAGGTTTCTGCCATGGAAGGATCTCTACTTTCAGACTAAACGTCCCAGAGCCTGACGTCTGCCCTTCTCGTGCCTGTTACGCAGGAAGTGGCACAAAGTCCGGAACGTAAGAAGCCGGGGCTCGGAAAACACGTGTAGGCCGCACGGGTTCGGGTGAGGCTGTCCCCGCCGTGCTTCCTTTATCCTGACCCTAGAGAAGGGCGATGGTACAGCCTGAATGTCTGTGCCCCCCACCTCCCCCCACACACACCCATTTGTTGCGCTCATAATGCCCAATATGATGGTATTAGGAGGTGGGGCCTTTTGGAGGTGATTCGGTCCTATGACTGAGATGAATGCCTTTATAAAAGAGGCCCAAGAATGCTCCTTTGCCCCTTACACCCCATTAGGATCTTCAGCCTGGAAAAGGGCCCTCACCTGACCATGCCGGCACCCCAATCATGGACTTCCAGAACTGAGAAAAATAAATGTTTGTGTAGTAAGGCACTCAGTCTGGCGGTTTGCTAGGGCAGCCAAAAGGGGCCAAGACGGACCACTTCTCCAAAAGCAGCAGCCCCAAGTCTACAGAGTAGCGACGGCAAATACACAGTAATTGTCAGTGTCGTGCAAACACAGTTGGCACCACTGAGCAAACACAGGCCTATTTAGCTGCACAGCCCACAGCGGAGCAACAGGCTGTCCCAATGGGCCTCAGACTGCTGCAGAAACACACGTCCTTTGTTCAGTTGCCATGGGCAAATAACTCATTTCATTATCTTTTTTCATGTCCGACTAGAGGCTTCTTACTGGTAACCTTCTCATTGAAGGTCATTCAAATTGGGCATTTGGAAACTAAAACTGGTATGTAGAGTTTACTAAAATGTCTTCTTCCACGTGCCACTAAGAAGGCTGGCTGCCTGGAAACCTCTGGCGACCTGACAAAACTCCTGTAGGTGCCCACGTGCCAACAGCTGGGATTCCCACTGTGTGCAGGAAGGTAGCTTTCTTAGCGGTGAATTCTGTCTCGTGTGGAGTTGGTCGTGCTGTTTTTATTTATTTTATTTTATTTTATTTATTTATTTTTTAGAGAGGGGAAGGGAAGGAGAGAAACATCAATGTGTAGTTGCCTCTTTCACACCCCCTACTGGGGACCTGGCCCACAACCCAGGCATGTGTCCTGACTGGGAATCGAACTGGCAACCCTTTGATTTGCAGGCTGGTGCTCAACCATTGAGCCACACCAGCCATGTCATGCTATTATTTTTGCTTTAAAAAACTATCTTTACTTTAACTCTATCAGTTAAATTTGTTTTGAGTTTGAGGGTTGACCTCACAATGTGTAGAGCTGTATACCTGCATTAATATTATTTTTAACCTATAGTTTTCCAGTAACTGAGACTTCAAGCTATGGATTATGGTTTGTTTTTATTAGTTTGTTTATGGGATATATCATGTTTATTGATTTGTGGATATTGTGCCAACCTTGCATCTCAGGAATAAATCCCACTTGATCATGGTGTATGATTTAATGTATTGATGTATCTGATTTGCTAATATTTTGTTAAGGATCTTGGCATTTATGTTCATCAGGGATGTTGGTCTATAATTTTCTTTCTTTGTAGTGTCCTCATCTGGTTTTGGAATTAGGATAATGCTGGACTCATACAATGAGCTTGGGAGTTTTCCTTCCTCTTGAAATTTTTGGAATAGTTTAAGAAGAAGAGGTGTTTAGTTCTTTGAATGTTTGATAAAATTCTCCTGTGAAGCCATCCAGTCCAGAACTTTTGTCTGTTGGGAGATTTTTTTTTATTACTTCTTCAATTTCATTAGTTGTAATTTGTTTACTAAGGTTTTCTCACTCTTCCTGATTCAGTTTTGGAAGATTTTATGTTCCCAGGAATTTATCCATTTTGTCCAGATTGTCCAATTAGTTGGCATATAGTTGTTGTATAATATTTTCTTACAGTCCTTCGTGTTTCTGTGGAGTCAGTTGTTACTTCTCCTCTTTCATTTCTGATTTTATTTATTTGGGTCCTCTCTCTTTTTTCTTGATGAGTCTGGTTAAAAGTTTGTCAATCTTGTTTATCTTTTCAAAGAACCAGCTCTTGGTTTCGTTAATCTTTTGTATTGTATTTCTGCTCTGACCTTTATTATTTCCTTCCTTCTACTCATTTGGGGCTTTGTTTGTTTCCTTGTTTTTGTTGTTGTTTTTTAGTTCCTTTAAGTATAGAGTTAGATTGTTTATCTGAGATTTTTCTTGTTTCCTGAGGCAGGGCTGTAATGTTAAGAATTTCCCCCTTAGGACTGCTTTCACCGTGTCTCAGAGATTTTGGGTTGTCGTGTTATTGTCATTTGTTTCAAGGTATCTTTAGATTTCTTCCTTGATCGCATTGTTAATCCATTCATTGTCTAGTAGCATGTTATTTAGCTTCCATGTAATTGTGTGTTTTTTTCTTGTGATCGATTTCCAGTTTCACACCATTATGGTCAGAGAAGATGTATGATATGATTTTAATCTTCTTAAATCTATTGAGACTTGTTTTGTGTCCCAACATGAGGTCCACCCTATAAAATGTTCCATGTGTGCTTGAAAAGAATGTATATCTGCTGCTTCGGGATGAAATGCCCTGCAGATATCAATGAACCCACCTGATCTGGTGTGTCATTTAAGGTCTCTGCTTCCCTGTTTATTTTCCATCTGGAAGATCTATCTATTGATGTCCATGTTGATTGGTGTTAAAATCCTCAACTGTGGCTGCATTACTATCTATCTCTTCCTATATGTCCATCAAGATTTGCTTTATATATTTAGGTGCTCCTACATTGGGTACATTATGGTTTAAACATTCCTATTACAACAGTGGATATATATACAGCCCACTTAAAATTTGTGATATTTCATTTGTGACATGCTGTTTGCAAACAGGCTCTATTTAAATCACTTGCAACATAATCCCAAATATATAAAAATATACCTTTACACTGATAGAACGTTGTTGTATACTACAAATCCTTGTATACAAACTCTACAAGAGCTGCACTATACTAGGGGGGACCCAAAAAACCAGAATTTATTTATAAAAAATGGTGTGTTTATTCTTACACATTTAAACTTCAGTCACCTGCAAAGTACTGTCCATGTGAGGCAATACACCTATCGTGACTTTTTCCACTGCCCAAAGCAGTGTCTGGACTTATTGATTTTGAGGCTTTTCAGTGCTCCTGCTGTTTTTTGTTTCACCTCTTCCACATCGGCAAAATGTTTCCCTTTGAGGACTTTTTTCATCAGGGGAAACATTAGAAAATCACTCGAGGTGAGATCAGATGAACAGGGAGGGCGGGGCACGGGTCATTCCATTTTTGGTCAAAAACTGCTGAACAGTGTGGTTTGGGCAGGTTCTCTCGTAAATCATCCATCGTGAAATGGACAAACCATTGAAAGAATCTTCAAAAAAAATTTTCACTGAGGCTGAATGCAGCCTCTCACAACAAGGCCAGCTGGTACATGGATACAGATGGGTTCCTAGAACACTCACCTTGTGGGGGAAGCCTGTACTACAAGGGGCCTGCCCTCCAGAAAATAATTTCAGTTTTTTGGGGTCCCCCTCTTATTTACCTACAGATCATTACTACTGACTTGTTTCCCAGTTGAAAGTGGGGAGGGCAGATGGGCCGAAGTCTTTGCACATGCCGTGGTGTCACGGTCTCTGGTTTCATCCAGTGCAAGCACCTGTGCCAGCATCTGTCATTTTCAGGAAGGAGAGATGCTGCCCAAGTGCCCTCTGTATATTTCCAAAATGACATCAGGCCTGCCAGAACCAAGGGGGACGTTTCACAAAAGTGGCCTCTGTCTACAACCCTGCCAGACAAACTGCCCCAGCATTCCCCTGCTCTTTCTCATGCCAGACTCAAAGATGAGCTAAAGTCTAAGGCATCAACCACATCTTCCCATCCCTATTCCCACTCCCGCCGGAGTCTTGTCCAGAGAAACCTCTTCCCAGCCTCAGGCCTAGGAACGGGGTATCTGTAGACCTATACAATGGGAGTCTTCCCTGATCCTTTTTTGTGCCGTACCAGGAGTCAAAGCTTCTCCTGGGACTGCACAGGGATTTTCAGAAGAGGCCTAGAACGAAGCCAGCTCAAGCCCCTGTAGGGACTCAGCTTCCCAGGACAGGGACCCCGAACCTGGCAGGTCCACAGGAGAGCCAGTCCTTGTGCAGGAACGGCCTCTGGGAAGACATTCCAGCCCCAGCGGAAGGGTTCGGACTTCCGAGCCCAAGTCACCTAAGCTGGCACCAGGTCGCATCCCCACCCCAACCATTCCTTCCAGGCCAGAGGGGCCACAGATCCCACCAGCAGGCCCCAGACATCTGAGGCTCCCATTCTGCTCCCCGCAAGGACACACTCACACACACCTTGCAGGCATGCCACACCTGCAGGCCATGGTCTGTGCTAGAAACTCCCAGCGGTGGCTCCCGGTGGAGCGGTGCTGCCGGGGCAGTGAGAAATGAGGGGGCACAGCAGAGGCAAGCTCCACGGGGCTTTGCCAAGGGGCTGGGACTGCCCCAGGCTGTTGTCGGCCCTCAGGAGTGAGTGCGCCCCTGGGCCAACCTCTGTTACCCCAGTGCTCAGGGACAGGCAGGGTTTGCTGTAAAACACACGACATCAGGCAGCCAAAGAACTGAAGCCTCCGAGACTGGTTTCAGCTGAGGACTATAAACACGAGACTCCCTGGGTCTGCTTCACCATGCCCTGAGGAGTGTCTCAGGCAGAAATTCAAGCCCTCCTTTGCCATTACCCCAGAGTGCGCTCAAGCCCTGCAGGCCTCAGTTTCCCATCTGTAAATTGAGAGTTGCACAACATAGAATTGAAGGTCCCTTTTTGCCCTATTTAGTGCGAGTTATTTTGTTCTTCTGAGTGTGCACATTCACGGGTCCACAAAGAGCCTTGTGTTACATACGTGAACTGCTCTCCAGGAGACCCATGTAACCATGTCCTGGGGCACATGAGGAATCATGTGGGTTGTACTGTGTGTAAGTGCTGAGTGGGAGGGGAGACCCCAGAACAATATCCTCCCCCCATCCCTCCTCAATAGGCGGAAGCCACTGGCTTCCTCCCTTTCCTGCCTCCTGTGTGCTGGCGAGACAGAGGACGGAGTGGAGAAAGGAGATGGAAAAAATCAGCCCAACAGTCTCCGGGTCTGTTTTTACCACAACTCTCCCCCCACTTTTAGTGACCCCATTCCAGGGCCTTCTAGGCCACACCCCTCCCCAGCCCGTGGGGATCAGACTGGGGGGCCTAGAGGCCCAGAAGCAGGATAAGTCCTTCCCACCCCTCTCCCGGCCTCCCTCCCACCCAGGCCACCTCATTTCCTTTTCCTCCCCAGCACCAACACTCACTGACCAGCACAGGCTGAGCAGCCAGACCCAGAGTCCCTGACTTAGGGCCCAGCTTGTCCTGGTTGGCCTGGTCAGCCTCCGGAGTATGGTCTGGCTGGGGCCCCCATTGCTGCTCCCCATCGTCTTCCTGGCTTCTCATGTCGGTAAGTCTCCCCAAGCCATGCTGCAACCCCATCGGCAAGACCCCGTTTCTCCCTCAGTAAAAGCCTATCATCACGACCATCACTTTCGTCCATACTGTGACCAGCTAGAAAGTGGGATCAGGGCCAGGAAAACCTAGAAAGTGGGATCAGACGCTAGAAATCACTGTAGCCTGAGACTGAAGGTTGGGGGACAGGAGAGCAGCCATTGACTCCGTTGGGCCTCAGGATCAGTGGGGAACAGCAGGGCCTGCAGAGTTTTCATGAGCGCTCATATGGTCATTGCGTTGCGTTATTTATTCATTTGACAAACATTCATCGAGAACCAACAATGCTCCAGGAGTTGTGCTACGCCGTGGGCCATTAGCTGAGAGGCAGGAAGCCTCCAGATGTGCACAGTGAAATTAAATACTGCTGACCTCCCATGGCTGTTCCAGGGCTTAAATGAAGTAATTTACGCAGAGCGACTAGCGCAATGCATCATACTCGGTAAAGGCTTCCAAATAAGGGGTAGCTGATTCCTTCATGTGCTGGCCAAAGATGATTAAAACACAGGCTGCCTTTGAGGGGTTCAAAGTCTATTGGGGGACACAGGACATGGGGTGAGGGCTAAACACATAGGCACAAGGAGCTCCAGAGGAGCACGTACTCCACCTCGGGCAGTAGATGAAAAGGGGATCAGGAAATACTTCCCTGAGACCACTGGTCTTCATCCCAGGTAGCCAGCAACAGATGCAAGTCTCAGCAGCAGGGAAGTGCCTGGGAGAAAAGGTTCCTGAAGGGAACACAGCAGGAGGGGCAGTGTGTAAGCAGCATGCACTTTATCCTGAGGGCAACAGGGAGCCTTGGGAACTTGTAGGCTAGAGAGCCACAAGATCTTAGGTGGGCCGCTTTGGTGGATGAGTTGAGAAAGAAGGGGCGTGGCTACTGGGATGGTCCAGGTGAGTAAAGGTGAGGGCGAGGCAAAGACGGGCTTGGAGATGGGGATAAAAAGTCAAGAGTGCTTGGAGGAAATAGGATTTGCAAAATTCTGTGACTGATTAGGACAGCCAGTCTAATGCTTAAAGGGGCGGACTTTAGAGTCACACAACCCGGCTCTGCCGGTTACTACTAATTATATGACCTCAGGCAAGTACCTCTCCAGCCTTCCTTCCCTGGCTATAAAATCCGGGTAATAACACCCACCTCCCCAGACAGTTAGGATGATAAAATGAGAGAACATAAGTAAAGTGCCTGGCGTACAACTGAGCTCCAATAAACACGAATTATTATGACAGTAGGAGTGCGAGGTGACTCCGAATTCGTGTCCCCGGTGGCTGGTGCTGTCCGCTGAGTCAGGCAGCGCTGAAGAGGCAGGTTTGGGGAAAGCAGGCAGACAAGCAGGCCCACGCGGAGAGGCCGTCCCAGGGTTATGGACTCAGAGGTGATATTAAAGCCAAAGGAGAGGATGAGTTTGCACAAGGAAGCCTGTAGAATAATTGTCCCTCCTCTGTAAATGGAAAGACACCCACGTCACGGAGGGGTGTGAGGATCCCTTGGAAACCAGGTACTGGGCACGGGGCAGGCCGTCATTCGCCGTGGTAGACTTTTGACGAATATTAGTTGATAAGCTAAGAGGCATTTATACTAATTACTTGGTAGTTAGCAGGCAGGGACAGGGAAGGAGAAGGTCGGAAGGGGGTGGGGTCCTGTGGCTGAGGAGTCTCCCAGGGCTCAACACGTTGAGGCCTGAACTCCAGCTCTACCTGGTGTCTCTCCTCACTCTCTGCCTTCCACCACACGCCCCAGCCGCACCCAATGAAACATGGTCCTGTCCGCACCATGGGATTTTTCATTCCGTGTCTTTACTCGGGCTGTGCCCTCTGCCCAGAATGCCCTTTCCTCCCACTGGCCTCTCCCCCACCCTAGTCTCCTCAAAAAGTTCGTTTGTTTTTTTCCATGTGATGGCTCTAGTAGTGCTTAGTTGTCTTTAACTTCATTTGAAACAATCTTGTTAGATTGTATTGTGACAGTTGTCATATCGGTGTACATTAAATCAAAATTGGTGAATTTTTGTGCAGCCATTTTAGTATGGAAGGTGGAAGAAAATATGTAACATTTTAGGCATGTTATGCTTTATTATTTCAAGAAAAGTAAAAATGCAACTGCAAAAAAAAATTTGTGCAGTGTATGGAGAAGGTGCTGTGACCAATCGAATGTGTCAAAGGTGGTTTGTGAAGTTTCTTGGTCATTTGGCATTTTGGCCAAAAAATTCTCTGCTGTGGGGCTGTCTTATGCATTGGGAGATGTTCGGCAGCACCCTTGGCCTCTACCCACTAGAAGCCAATAGCAGGAGATAGCAGACATACTCAAAATATCCAAATCAATAAAGCTATTGGTGAAAACAAAAAATGTATCTTTTATTTTACAGAAAAAACTAAACGGACTTTTTGGCCAACCCAATATATCTTCCTGCTCAGCTTTAAGGCCCTCCAGGGGAGTCTTCACTTCCCAGAAGGCATCTTTTCTGCCCCTGGAGCACCCCTAACAGGACAGGCACCCACCCTCTGTGCTTCCCCACAAGGCACCCTGCATGGGACGGGCGTGGCCATGTCTGCCTGCCAGCAAGGCTGGAGTTCTATGGAAGGCAGTGACCCGAGGCCCACTTTGTGTCTCTGCACTTCCCGGCACCCGCCCCAGACTGCCCTGTCTGTCTTCGGCTTTGTGCTGGGCCCACAGCTCTCTTCCTTTCTGCCCCACAACCACCTGGCTGCAGAAGCCAACCTTTCCGGCCTTAAATCCCAGCACAACAAACAGTTCTAGACTTGGTGGCGGGGGAGGCCCTCCAAGGCATTCCATTCTCCTCCAGCCTGCACCCTCGTGATGGGGGCAGGCAGAGCGGCTCCCCTTGCAGAGCAGTTTGAGACTCAGGTTGGGACGAGGGAACTGAGAGGGAATAAAAAGGAAACGGAGACGGAGCATAGATCATTCTTTCCAAAGCTGGGCTGCAAAGGGAAGCCATCTGGCAGGAGAAGGGAGGGGAGGAGGCCAGAGAGGGGGCTTTGTTTTCGTTTCAGCTCTTTGAGTGCAGAGAGGCCGGAGGGAAAGGGGTCAGTGCACCGGGAAAGGGCAGGAAGGGATGGGGACGGAAATGCCTGCTCAAGGGCAGAGCCTAAAGGTGGGAGAGAGGGGGATGGGGAGGAAGGAAGGTATATGGGAGGACGGCTGCTCCTTCCCAGGCGCAGCGGTCGACCTGACGCTGCTGGCTGACCTGCGCCGCACGGAGCCACACCGGTTCTACCTGACCTGCGTGTCCGGGGAGGCCGGCGCTGGCCGGGGCTCGGACGCCTGGGGCCCGGCCCTGCTGCTGGAGAAAGACGACCGCATCGTGCGCACACCCCGGCCCAGGCCACCACCGCAGCTGGTCCGCAACGGCTCGCAGCGCATCACGCTGCGCGGCTTTTCGAAGCCCTCCGACCTGGTGGGCGTCTTCTCCTGCGTGGGCGGCTCCGGGGCGCGACGCACCAGCGTCCTCTATGTACACAACAGCCCGGGAGGTGAGTGGCTGCCAGGAGGGAGAAGAGGGGCTGCCTGTGACCTCTGACCCCACCCTCTATGCATCCCTCAGCCCAGCTGCTCCCGGAGAAAGTCACACACACGGTGAACAAAGGCGACACGGCTGTGCTTGCGGCGCGTGTGCTCAAGGAAAAGCAGACAGACGTGATCTGGAAGAGCAACGGTGAGGGGAGCATTTGAGCTGGTTAGGCAGGTAAACCTGTAGCTCCGACACCCTGACACCACCGTGGCCCTCAGCACCCCCAGCTTTGGCCCCTGGCACACCCCTCACTCCCATACACCTGTTACCCCTGGCCAACCTCCAGGGAACCCTCTGTCGTGGACCAGGTCCATGGAAGCACCTGCATCCATCTCTAGCTCTGAGCTGTCCTCCTACTGCACCCAGAGGACCAATGACAACATGGTCACCAACCTCCTTCCCTGTCACCCCCAAATTAGCACTATGTTAAACCTTTGACTCTCCCCTGGGAGCTCTCAGGAGCAGAGCCCACATGTCAGGGAGCAGCAGTCCGCTTGGGGAAGAACATAACTGGTAACCAAGTCTGAGCACGGCAGGGAAAGGCTAGCGTCTTCTGGAGATCTGTCCAGATGTATGCTGGGGGCTGGCCCGACCTGGGGAGCTCAGCCACCCACCATTTTCCTCTGTGGCCAAAAGATTCCGCCCTCCACCCTCAGACCCACAGACCTCTGGGTGCCTTTTGGGACCTTGGGCTCTTGAGAGAGGAAGACTCTTCCCTTGAGTCAACGGGTTTGCCTTCTGAGCTCCAAGCCCTCTGAACTGATATGGATAGCCAGGTACACTCCCTAGAGTCTGTTAGGTTCTGAGCAAAGAGGCCAGGGGTGGGGGTGGGGCGCACACAGGGACAGGGGCACTCAATTAATATTAGGGTCTGCAGGTCCTGGAGGGAAAAACCCGAGTAGATGACACCTGAACTGAGCCCCGGAGGAGAAAGGGGAATTAGCCAGACAAAGGAGGGAGAGTGAAGGCAGCAAGAGAAACGAGCAATTCAGGGACTCAGGAACAGCAGGTTGCGGAGACATGCGGGGGGCAGACGGCTGTGCCAGAATTGGATGTGGTCCTGAGGGTGGCGGAGAACTACTGCAGAGGTTAAGCAGGGAGCTGCAGGGGGCCTGTTGCAAGAAAAAGCACACTGGCTGCTGAGTAGAGGCAGATGGGAAAGAGGGAGTCTGGCAGCAGAGGGACCCACCACTTAGGAGACTACGGGAAGTGGGGACCAGGGTGGCGGGTGGCAGTGGGCTTAGAGAGAAGAGGACGCTTTAGGAGATGAGAGGACACAGACCAGGCAGGACCTGTGATTTACTGAGTGGCTGGTGGATTGTGGAGAGGGAATGCTTCCCAGCTTTCTGGCTTGGGTACAAATGCTCACTGATGCCTTCCCCCAGGTTGGGTCACAGTGCATGAGGCCCACAATGACCTGGGCAGATGAGCAGAGAGAGGGGACACCAGCTCTCACGTGGTGCTGAGGCCCCTGACCCCCTTATGCCCTCAGGATCCTACTTCTATACCCTGGACTGGCATGAGGCCCAGGATGAGCGGTTCCTGCTGCAGCTCCCAAATTCACAGCCACCGATGAGCGGCATCTACAGTGCCACCTACCTGGAAGCCAGCCCCCTGGGCAGCGCCTTCTTTCGGCTCATCGTGCGAGGTTAGGGGCAGAAAGCAGAGGTGGTGGGTGGTGTGGGAGGTTGGGAGCCCTATGGGTACTTCCTGTGGGTCCCCAGGGCTGCCCCATTCCTCAGCAGCCGTGGTCAGGTGGGCGAAGGTCATCTGCTGAAAGCACATTCCTCCAGGCTGTGGGGCAGGGCGCTGGGGACCAGGCTGTACCAAGGAATGCCCAAGTTGCCTGCATGGAGGTGTCTGCCATGACCAGGACGGCCAGTGTGTGTGTCCCCCTGGATTCACTGGCACCCGCTGTGAGCAGGGTAAGGAGCAGGGGAAGCTAGGACCTAGGCAGGAGAGGAGGCCTGGATGGGGGAAGACCCTTGAACCACAGGATGAAGCTTGAAGGATGAGTGCCAAGTAGGTCCCAGACCCTGGGACCCAACCGAGGCTGCTGTCCCACATGCCCCCCTTTCCAGCCTGCAGAGAGGGCCGTTTTGGGCAGAGGTGCCAGGAGCCGTGCCCAGGTCCATCAGGCTGCCGGGGCCTCACCTTCTGCCTCCCAGACCCGTATGGCTGTTCCTGTGGATCTGGCTGGAGAGGAAGCCAGTGCCAGGAAGGTATGAGCTCACCCACCCTCCATGGTCCCTGACCCAGACAGCAGGCCACAAGCATGCCCTTGACTGTGGCCCTGACTTTCACACCAAGCCCTCTGCAGTCCCCTGCTCACCTAACCAGTGCCCTCTCCACCCAGCCTGTCATTACCCAGGCCCCAGCTGTGCCTTTGTTGCCCCCTGACCTGGGCCCCTCTAACCGCACCCCTTCTGTTCCCAGCCTGTGCCCCTGGCCGTTTTGGGGCTGATTGCAGCCGCCAGTGCCAGTGTCAGAATGGCGGCACTTGTGACCGCTTCAGTGGCTGTGTGTGCCCCTCCGGGTGGCATGGAGTGCACTGTGAGAAGTCAGGTATGAACACAGGGATCTCAGGTCCTTCAAGCCAAGCCAACCTTCACTAGACACACCTCCGTTGACACTCTAAGTCCTGCCCTCAGGGAGCCCATGGCCTGGAAGGAGTTCTCACCACCCAGCCTACACCATCCATACATGATGAGCAGCAGCCCAGGGTGGGTGGTAGCCCAGAGGACCGGGCTGAGGTGGTCAGGGAGGGCTCCCGGGAAGAGGCAAGACCTGAGGTGGGATATGAAGGACAAGAGAGAAGATGGCTGGGAAAAGAGCCTGGGCAAAATGCCCGGGGACCAGGACAGTGGAGGAGGGGGAGCTGGGGAGTGGTCAGAAGAGGTCACATATTGGGGACTTTGAATGGCAGGCCAGCTGGTTTGCACTTAGTATGAGAGGGGCAGGAAGGAATTGTGGGAGAGGCACAAGGTGGTCAGATCCGTGTCTGAGAAAGGGCCCCAGCTGCTGGGTGGAGTGGAATGGGAGACCCCAGATGACCTCTGGCAGGGCCCAGAAATGGATGAGGCCGAGTCCCGTGAGGGCCCTGATTGGGTGTGAGAGTCTCAGGACGGGAGGGGCGCAGGAGGGAGACTCCGCAGCTGTCAGACGTGGGGCTCGAGGGCCTTGGAGGACTAGCGCAGGACTCCGCCGGCTTTTTGGCTTGAGCGGCTGGGCAGACGGCAGTGCCTCCACTGAGGTGTGGACGAGAGGGAGGGCACTTCGGTGGTCATGTATTGGCCCTTGTGATGGCTCCAGGATGAGTGTCCTTTCTCTCCCCAGACCGGATCCCCCAGATCCTAGATGTGGCCTCAGAACTGGAGTTCAACTTGGGGACGAGGCCCCGGATCAACTGCGCAGCATCAGGGAACCCCTTCCCGGTGCGGGGCAGCATGGAACTGCGCAAGCCAGACGGCACTGTCCTCCTGGTCAGCCCCATGAGCCAACCCAGGGCCCCCCCCACCCCCACCCCACCAGCTTCACAGTTGGTTCCGCAGACCTCTGACCCCTCAGGGCTTTCTGTAAGCTCCACCCACTGGCCTGAGCATGGCTCAGATGGGGCCGAGCTAATTGTTGAGGGGCTGCCTCCTGGCTGTGGCCCCTTCGTCAGCCTAGACAGACGTGTACCTACCACACGGGTGTACATTGTCTTTGGTTTGTCTTTTTCTTTGTCTCTCTTAGTCTACCAAGGCCATTGTAGAGCCAGATAGGACCACAGCTGAGTTCGAGGTGCCACATTTGGCTCTTGGGGACAGCGGGCTCTGGGAATGCCGTGTGTCCACATCTGGTGGTCAAGACAGCCGGCGCTTCAAGGTCAATGTCAAAGGTCAGTGATATCCATGGTGGATGGACAACAGGCGGCGTGGGCACTAGCTGATGTTGCTCAGACTGGGCATCGTAGTAGGAAGGGCAAGGGCATCTTGAGTCACAGCCCAGCACCAGGCAAAGAATAGGGCATACAGCCCACCAGAGGCCTGGGCGGGGTTAGCCCCGTCTGGGAAGGACATCCCATGCCCCAGAGGTGGGACACTCTCTGTCCTGGCCATGCTTGTCCTCTCCATGTCCCCCCCCACACACACAGTGGCCTTTAACTCTACCCCTGGAATGCTGCCTCCCCCTCTGACCACATCACAGGGCACTCGGGGCCAGAAGACAGTGTCCTGCTCGACTTCCCAGGGGTGACATGAGGAGGGAGCGGCCAGTGCCCGGGACTGCTCGGAACCGAGCATGCCCACCCGGTCCAGGTGTCCCTGTGTCCTCTCCAGCACCATATGTCTTGGCCACTCACGCGTCCTGCCACCTCATGGGTCCCCCTTCCCTCTGCTTCCCACCTTCCGCCTCCCCACATCAGCCCACACTTCCCTCACTTCCCCTTTCATACCCTTCCCTCTGGCTCACCAGCCCCCCCACCGCTCCTCAGCCCCCCACCCGCAGGGGACAGCAGGGCGGCCCGGGGCCCCACCTCCGGCCTTTCTCCTCTCATTCTCCCCGGGCTTCGGACCCAGACAGCCTGGGTTCTAATCTTCACTCCACAAATTCCTAGCTTCACTATGTTAAGCCAGTTTCTTAGCCCATTGTAGGTTTTTTCTCTGTAAAAGGAAGATATCGGCACTTACTCGATTAGGGTTGCTATGAAGAGTAAATTAGATGATACATTTAAAAGTGTATCATAATGCTAGACCCCTGTGCCCCACCCTGCCCAGGGGCCAGAACTCTGTCCTCCTGGGGCCACGGCCGCTCTGGTCATCTGTTGAAGGTGGTCTTCCCGGTTCAGATCCAAACTGAGACCCAAGGTGTCTTTTTTGACCAGAACACCAAGTCCTCTTGTACCTCTGAGGACTGGGTGAGCTTTCTGGGCCATGCCTTACTCTGAGTGTCCCGGCAGTGCCCCCGGTGCCCCTGGCTGCTCCTAGGCTCCTGGCCAAGCAGAGCCGCCAGCTTGTGGTGTCCCCGCTGGTCTCCTACTCTGGAGATGGACCCATTACCTCTGTCCGCCTGCACTACCGGCCCCAGGACAGCACCATGGCCTGGTCTGCCATTGTGGGTGAGTGGGAAGCGCTGGGGCGGGACAGGGGTGTTGGACAATAATGAGAGGAGAAGGGGGCCAGAGGGGGAGGGAGAGTGGTACAAGGGGAACGGAGGGCTCAGGGGGCAGGGTGGCTCCTGGGAGAGACTGGGTGATGCATGCTGTTGCACCACCCCAGTGGACCCCAGTGAGAATGTGACGCTAATGAACCTGAGATCGAGGACAGGATACAATGTTCGCGTGCAGCTGAGCAGACCAGGGGAAGGCGGGGAAGGGGCCTGGGGGCCTCCCACCCTCATGACCACAGACTGTCCTGGTGAGACACCAAGCGTCATCCCTTCCTGTCCCTCAGGGCTTACTGCCCTGTGCTCTCCAGGGTTGTCAAGCCTTGCCCATCCCACAGGCCCCTGCCTTTCCCACTGGAGGTTGTCCCACTCTGTCCCCTGGGGATCGCTGTCCTGTCCAGCCCCAAGGACCCACTGGACAGTTCTGATCCCTGACCTCTGGCCCCAGAGCCCTCCTTGCAGCCATGGCTGGAGGGCTGGCATGTGGAGGGCCCTGACCGGTTGCGAGTGAGCTGGTCCCTACCCTCAACGCCTGGGCCACTGGTGGGCGACGGTTTCCTGCTGCGCCTGTGGGATGGGGCACGGGGACAGGAGCGGCGGGAGAACGTCTCGTCCCCCCAGGCCCGCA